>JAUZNJ010099378.1:0-21414 GCA_034780135.1 Jordanella pulchra
ATAGATAGATAGATAGATAGATAGATAGATAGATAGATAGATAGATAGATAGATAGATAGATTGATAGATTGATAGACTGACTGATTGGTTTACAGTAGGCATGCAGTTAAGACAGATGAGCCACTATCACGTCCACTAAGCAAGCTTTTTACTCGACTATTGACAAGCCTAATTAATTTTACTCAATAATAAAAAAAACAACTAACAGCAGTAGTATATACTCACAATTGATTCCACTGATTTTGCCCGCTGCTTGTAGATAGGCTCTCAAAGTATGTAGTGACCAGTTTGACCATTGGCAGCAGGTATTCTTTAGAGTTTTTCAGCATTGTTTGTTGTATAATGTTTTCAGTTTTCTCCAGGATGAGTAGGGAAATGTTCCGTGATGTAGCAAAACTGTTTTCATTAACAATGAGAGTCAGGGTACCTTTCACAATAGCCAGAATATCCTCCTGCACATTTGATGGAAGGGGACCACTTACTGGGCCCGGGAGCTGCATGAATCTGTGGAGGGCAGTTAAGATTGTAGATACAAAGCGATCACTCTGTAAGCCACCTGGTTGCTCTGCCACAGTTAAAGCATTGCTGAGAGACTCTGTCAAGTTGGTTATTATCAAGAGGAATTCTTTCTCCTCGTCATTGAGCAAATGAGACATTGTCTGCAGCAGGAAATTAATGTCTCTCACGGGGGTTGACATAGAGGAGTTTCCCCATTGGAGCATACTAGTCAGGAGCTCTGGTATGTTTGGCTGCTCCATCCATTTCTCAATGAGGTCAAGGTAGAGTTTGATTTGGCCATGGATGGATTCGAGCTGTTCCCAACCTGGAATGTTATCCGGAAGCTGTACCGTTGTGTTCATAAAGACCAATAGATGTCGAATGATATCAATTGTTGTCTGTCCAATTAGGCTGATGCCTGCGCCATCCAATGGATACTTGAGGCTGTTTGTCAATAACTGAATTTTGTCATTGACATACATGGCGAATTCAATCTGAGCCAGCTGGGTTTCCACCTGAATTCTGGTGAGGTAGAAAAAGTCATGAAGGTACGCTGAGACTGAACTGTTACTGGTGATCATTTCCAGTCTTGTCAAATACCAATCCATAAGGTCAAGGAGGAGTTTCTGTGCATAAAGTGGGTCCTTCATTGTATTATTTAAGCTGTTAAATGGTTTTCTGTCATTGACCAGCTCTATCAGATGCTCCACCATTGTGATTTCGTTCATGATGTCTGAATTGTTCTGTTGGTTCATCTGAAGTATCCATTTGATATCAGTCAAAATGGCTTCTAAAATTTGCACAACAGCCATGTCAGGATCAGAGCTGAGGTCCACTTGGTTGAAATCTCTAAGAGTTTCACTCACAAGAACTGGGATGAAAGAGAGGAGTGCTGATTCATTTCTGAGGGCTGGTATGTTTGTCAGAAAGTTTGCGGCAGTATTGATCATGCCTAGCAAACAGTTTGATGTCAAGTTACTCTGAAGACCAGAACAGTTTTTGTTCATTTCAGAGTAAATATCCAACATCTTTGCAATGAAATCATTCAAGCTGGAAGCTCCAAGAAGTTTTGCAATTTCATGCAGATCAGAGTTGGATAGGTTTAACTCCATTAGAGCATTCTGGACACTAGCTACTGTGATGTTTTCCATCTGTGTGATCATTTCGATGAAATCAAGGGTTTGTTTGAATGTTTGTACATGGGCGGCATCACTTGGTGACAACATGAGCGAGAAAAATATTGTTGCAATTTCCTTCTGCGCCTGGTTCAGGGGGACAGTGCTGTTTGGCGATATTGAGATGGTGACATCTCCGCTGGTAGCTAGAACGAACTCTATTATCTGATTCAGCAAAGTAGGGATTTCTGATATTCCTTGCAGACAGTTCCCGCCTTCTTCACATTTGGTAAGCTGACCCTGGAGAGCTGTAAAATCCTGCAGAAAGTAAGTGGCGTTTTTCTGGACATTGGGTGGTAGGAATGCAATCAACTTCTGGATGATAAGGTCCAGGGCAGCATCTGGTCCGACCTGAGTTAGGCCTTGAGGGTTCTCAGGGTCAAATAGGTTAAGAAGGTTCATTGATACTGTCTGAAGGTCAGTGACTTGAGCAGCAGATAGTTGGCCACTGGATGATAGAAGATACTCAATTCTCTGCAGCCTGATTAAAGAAGTTACAAACTTTCTAAGCTGTTGAAGGTACCCAAGAAGGACATTGTTTAGGTCATTTGGGGAATCACTTAGTGTTTTCAGAAGCTCTACAACATCAAGGATGGCTTCATCAAAGGTCTGATTGGTGAACTGATGAAGTACTTCTGTGATAAAAGACACATTTTCAGGATTGATGGAGGCTGAGTATGCTAGCAGGCTATGTCCCAGAACGTTAGAGAAAGAAAGCGTCAGATTGCTCTCCATAGATAGGTACTGCATGATCAACTGCTCCAGTCCTTTCATTAAAGAGTCTGTCTCACTAAATGTAAATATTTGTTGGTTGAGCCTAATTATCTGTAAGACCGCATCCAGCACTGTGGAGGTATTAACCAGACTGTAATTAAAGAGCAGAGGCTGGAGTGGTTTAAGACCGGAAGTCTCTAACAGATCCATGATGAGGGGACCTATGACAGAAGGGTCTGAGATGTTTCGATCTGGCAGAACAGTAAGTGTTTGGAGAAAGCCATCCAAGTTCAGCATTAATTTGGTCAGGTAGGCAGAAAGAGCATCCCCTCCTTCAATCTCTTTCTTTAAATAGGTGGCAGTCAGATTTTTGTATGTTTCCCCGTACACATGCTGCAGCAGGTTCACTGTTCCTTTCAAAGCACTATAAGAGCAGAAAAGAAAAGAAAAAATAATTGAATGAGTGGTTTGTATATAACAATTAAAATTTAACATTAGAAATAGTGATAAAATCCCAAAATGTCTAAGTTAAGCAAATTCCTAGGTGGTTACTGAGGGCCACAACTATGAACCTTCCTCTGCTGACCTGTGGACTATGGCAATGTGGGTTACCTAAGACAAAATAACACAGATATATTTTCCTACGTGTTTTTTATACCAGAAATATGTGTTATTTTGTTAAAAAAACAAAAATGTAGTAATTTCAAGTTTTTCTATAAATAATTAAAATTAAATATTAAACTAAATTAACTTTTTCATTTATTTATATCAAACAAACAATACATGAAAACAAATAAAGTAGTTTATATTAGTAATCATTTATCCTATATGTGTTCTATAATTTTTAGTAATCTATGGTTTATCTCTTAAATTAGGTCTTTAACTGTGGAAAGATTTTGTCAACTAATGATTTAAATATATTATGAGATTCTTCAAAAGTTTCAGGAAAACTGTCGTCTTCATATAGAATCTCCCGATTTTGTGAAATCAAAAATTACCATATTCCATAAAACATAACAGACATTTGATATACAATACAGGAGAAGTGAATGTTAAATTTTACAACAAAAAAATCATTATCAAGGTTATTATCTTTGGCAGAGGAGTCTACCCTTAGAATTGTGCTTGCATATGTTGATGTTTTGGTTCTTCCTAACTGGATAAAGCAGTTTGTCAAGTGTCTAGCCTTTATGCCTTCACCCGTCTTCTATTTTTCTAGGCATCAAGTTTCTACAAAAGGGGAGACTGACCAGAAATTTATATCCAACACTTGAGAAAAGACTTAATTATCATGTTTGTTTATGTGGCACATTAAAAACAACACATGACTGACCATCGTGGTACACAAGTAAAATAGAAGAAAAAGATCAAGATGAAAATCTGACAAAAAAAAATCAACAAAAATAGAAACGTTCACCCAGTACCATAAAATCAGAGGTTTATGGTAGTTTAAAGTAAAGGTCTGTTTTCAAGTGAGAAATGTAAATGTGTATGAAGTATTCCTTTAAATTAGACTCTGATGACACCATTGGCAAGTAAAGTATAAAAACAAACAACTGAAGCTAAAACAGGGACAAAGTGTCTCTATCATTCCCTATACAGTATAATGGCAACAAACAGCCTCTGCCACTTACTTCACAAGGACATGTTCATTTGGTGACATCACAGCATCTGTTACTGCTTTGACAAACTTTGGCCACTGTAGACCAGTGTCACATTGAAAGGTCAGTGAATGGGCATCAGCCAGGCCTGAAAGAAAAGTAAACATACAAATTTACAAAAACATCTGGATATTTTCTATTTTTACTGTTAAAAATCATTTAAGCCCAAAAAAAAATCCTTCTGGCTCCAACCAAATCAAATAATTATTCCATAGCAGACATAGATTAGAAATTGTTTTTAGAAAATTAAGAAATGTTTATTGATAGCAAATGACACATTAATCTCCCAAAAGCTAACAAGATAATGTGCAACTATTATCATCTTTAGAGAGAAAAAAAAATATGGCTTTACCTAATGGTTTTGAATCTTGAATAAAATATATCTTATTGGCATTAAATTAATAAAGCAAGCTTTTTTCATCTCTCCACTGATCTTTTTAACAATTTCTTTGGCGATATGCTTTAATTCTTCAAAGTCAGAAGGCCTGCTCACAATAGCGCTAATTTTAGGGATCCCTCAATAGATTTCTTTGGTCGGGGTTCTCAAAATGTGGCACAAGGTCCTCTGGTTGTGTTAAGAACCATTTCAGAGCTATCAAGAATAAATTCTGATATGCATGTTATAAGATATTTGAGAGGTTGATAAAAACAAACTAACTGTGATGTAGAGCTGGTAAGACCACACAGGAAAAAAAGTGAGCCAACAAATGCATTGATATTTGCTTATTGAGAGAGAGAAGAAAAATTGGAAAACAAGATGTCTAGCAAGATGTCTAAGTAAACAATGGGGAACAAGTGTTGGTGTTTGCTTATCGTCTGAGTCAGAAGTTGGACTTGAAACCCAAATGGACTGTGTTTCAGTTCTAAGACTTTAAACCAATGGGGATTATAAACTGATATACTTAGTGATCAGGCTAGCAACTGACTATATTAGGCATGTAATTTAATAACCACTGTCATTTAATTCATTTACTAGAAAAAAAGTATTGACAGAGGTAGTTTTCCTGAATTTCCTCATTGTGGCACAAGAAATGGTATATCTTTTCTTTCTAGCTGTTATCATGCTTTAGAAACAAAGACTCTGAAGGATTTGAGTTTTCTCTCAGCAGCTCCAAAGCAATTAACTACTCCCAACATTTGTTGGTTATATTAAAAGACCCCTTCATCTTAAATCTCACAACAGTATAAATAATGTTAGGCTAAATTGTAAATGACGGGATGCTATTCAAGCTACTCTTACACAGTGTACCCCCCTGTTTCTTATTTTTTTTTTTTTAGTTCTGTGATCACAGAGAAGACAAAAAAGTCAGAAGACAAAGTTCTGCACCATTAGTTGTACTTCCAACATTGCTGAACTTCAATAATTCAGCATAATTAATTTATTTAGACCATTTTGCACTGCTGTTATTTTGCACAGTTAACAACCTTATCACTTCTGCACTTATTTTTATATTGTATTGTATTGCTATTCTATTTTAGTTGCAATCTTATTACATCGTCGTAAGCTGTATGCAACAAAGTTTCGTTTTGGCTTCACCGTGCGTATACAAAATGACAATAAAGTTTGCCTAAGTCTAAGAAACAAACAGCAGGACTTACAATTGGGTGGCTCTTTCTCAACACCAGGTCTGTAGTTCAAAATCCAGTAAATGCTGTGGAAGTAATCCTTCACGAGTGGCCACACATCGCTTTTCTCAAGCTCTTCTCCCAAGTATGCCATCGACATAAAGAGACTGCATGAAAAGCAAAAGCAAAGGCCTGTTCAGACTTTAAAAATAAAACTGTTGGTGAAAATGCCGTGTTCCCGAATAGTATAACTTTTTAGCTTCAATAAAAAAGTTCTGAAATTATATATTTGAAAACTAAAAACTGAAACCTTGTAAGTACACGATCAACATACTGCAAAAAATAATAATAATAAAACAAAATAAAAACCTTTGTTTAAGAGTTTCCATGATGTCATGTGTATATCGGTCAGGGAACCAGTTCATCCATTGCTCTTGACCAAACTGGAATAATAGTCTGTCCAAAAATTCTCCAAATTGCATGCTGGCATTGTAAAACTCGTTCCACTCTGAGAGCATCATGGAAAGTGTTAGGTTAAAGTCTGATTCCCCTATGAGGACCTCGTACACTTCTTCTGCCTGAAAGTAAAACATAACATAATCAAACAATATTCAGAATCAGAGTTGGGATTATAGAACAACAAGCTTTTCAAAAACACTGCTTCAAAACTGAAGTATTTCATCAAGAAAAAAGAAAAATATCAATTATCTTAGATGTTCTTAAAAATATTAAGCATTTTATACCTTTTGTACGACAGGATTCCAATCCATCAGCAAAGCTTGATTCAGTGCAGAGACATTTTGGCAAAACATAGATCTCCACACTTTCATATTTACTGTCTCAGAGGGCAGAAGCCACTCAAAGCTCTCAAAAACGTCCTCACATTCTTCACCCTGCATAGCCTAATGAAACAAAAGAAAAGTCAAATGCAAGGTATATAATCTGTTTTCAGTTTTTTTCCAGCCAGTAATTACAAAAGAGAAGAATATGAACTGAGACTATTGTTAGTCATCTAGCCTGAGCTTCTGCTAAACACTGATTATAAACAGTAAAATATGAATTAAATACAGTACAAACAACTTACAGATTAAAAGTGAAAATTAAATGCTTTACACTTTTAAATTTTACACACAATTAAAATAGTGTGACCGTACCTTTTGAATAACTTCCGCTGTACTGAGTACTACCTGGCTGAACCAAGCTGCTGCCTCAGACTGGTTCGTCACCAATTTCTGATAGATCATTTGGAGATTCTGTGTGTCTTCAATGACATTGCCAATCACCTCTGTGAGTACAACCAACACAAATGGATAACAATGAGAAAAGCACAGTCTCTGGTAAAAATGTTCTCATATGTTTAAGAAAAAAAGGAGGAAAAACAAGCAAATTTTTTGGCTTCTCTTTAAGTTAAACAGACAAATAAAATTCCTGTATAAAACAGATTTTCAGTGCAGTGTTCCTGCTTTGCTTTTTGTTTCTGTGTAAAATTTAATACCTAGAATCCCTTTTTAGTTCAGGATTATTTTTCTTTTGTCAGTCCCCAGAGAAAGGGTGTATGCTTGTATCATTGAGCTTCCAGTTTCTCACTGTAGAACAAGTATATAATATATCACAGTCAATCAGTAGGGGCATAATTATTATGTAGGGTATGTCAGTCTTTAACTCTTTAGAAACAGGAAATTTTTCTTGAATGGCATGCAGTTAAATGCAGACAAATAGTTAGGATAATTTTAAGCTTGTATAGTTGTAATCCAATAACAGAAACTATTGCATTTTTTGTATTTGATGTGTTATAGAATGTTTTGAAAAAAAAATATTTCTTCAAAATCAGTCAAAATCAACACTTAGAGAAATCCTGAAATTTACATTTAAGGGTAAATTCTGGTCGCTGTATCTTTATGTATCGTCATACATAAAGAGTAAGTAACAGTAAATATTGAAGTACAGCATGGAAAAAGGAAACACTGTGACTGCATTATGACTCCCAGATCACCTGACTTGCTATAAACATGTTTTGTTTGTAGTCTTACTTTGTACAGTGACCAAAGTCACCCTTGTTGCTTTCATGGATTGGAAGCTGGTTTTGAGAGCTCTGTGAACAACCATGTCCATCTGAGGATCAATTTTGGCGATCTCTAGCAGTGCTTGAGTGACACCCAAAAACCTATAAAAGTGCAAAATCAAAATTACAACTACAGAGATAAGTAACTGAGTCAAAGAGTGAGAGTCAAAGAGGTAAGTTAGGATTTTCAAGGTTCAGAGGAAAGAAAATTTGGCAATTTTGCATTTCTGATTACAAGAAAAAGACAGTTGATACAAAGGAGATTAAACATCGTTCTAATGGAAAGCTTTAAAAAGAAAGCTGAAGAATGTGAAAATAATCCCCACATCTGAAAGTATTGTTCCAGTGTCTTGAATTACAATAAAGACTAATAATAGACCTGATTTTAATTCCCTCAGGTCTGTGGATTAGAATCTTTCATTTTTGAGATGCTAACCTATTTATTAAAATAAGAAAAGAATAACAACAAATCTTGAAATTAATAGTTGCATGTAGACAAGCTATCTCTCTGTACTTACAGCTCTTCCTCGTCACTTTGTGGCTCTGCATCCATGCTGCGCTTTGACCTGAAGCCTTCCTGTTTTCCTGACGATGTAATCCCCATCAGACTTTGCACCAGTTCTCTTACAAAGGACACATCATCTGCTGCCACATGCTTAGTCCATGCCAGGAAGACCTAGCATTTATATTGTTCACAAGGCGACAAACAGGGACAAAGATTAAGAGGGAATGCTAACTATGCTTCTTGCCTCTGTTCCTACTTAGTTTCTGCGAAAAGAGAACTAATCAGGCATTCTGTGTGAGATAGTTACAGAAATGAAAATATTAAGCATAACTGCTATTAATTAACATTCATCCCTTTTTTTAAACATACTGAGCACATGTTACAACAGTTAAACAACTAAAATAGGCTCATTCTTACGTTTAATGTCAGGTGGGCATAAAATATATGAATGGAAAGGTTTAATAACAAAAGTTAAAGATGAATACATCGCTGTTTTTGCTTATTATAAGTTTTCTTCTTCTCCCTTCTTTTTGAGGAAGATAACCTATGTTGTATGTTGATTTGCATGTACTCCATATTTGTTTTTAATTGACATTTTCTGCTCAAAATAAATCATGATGATACTAATTCTTTGACACAGATCATTTATTTTTTGACTTTCCCAAATCCCAGTTGTAAATTGCAGATTTGATCCAACTACCGTACACAACAATCTGCCTTCCTTCTCACGAGTCAGAGCAATCCAATTAAAAGGGGTTGCAAAGATACTAGCTTAACCTGAAAATTCAGTCTTGGAAGCTGTTTGACCACATAGTTCAAAGTCTACAATAAACACCAAGTCTCACAAATTTGATTCCTGTGAGAAAGATGCTGCAGAAGGAAGAACCTCATGCCAGCTGTTCTTTATAGTAATACAATAGGAGCGACCAGACTGAATTCACAAGTTAACTGAGGGTTTTGCATTAAATGAGTGATGTAAAAAGGAAAATAGATCAATTTAATACCATATTCTATGACAATGTGACCTATGTGACTTAGAGGACAGGATACACACACAGAATCAATTGCAATAGTTTAAGAATATTCATGAGCAGAATATTGCGTCCTGTAATTACATGTAGTATCACAAAAGGTTGCATATATATTAAGTATGAGAATATCAGAGCAAAGTCTATTAAAAGTTTATCAAATGGACTGCTTATGATAACATGCACTCTGCTGTAACAATAACTTGCTTCAATAGGTTCATATGAAGTTTCTTTAGCAGCTACTATGTGAGGTTATTTTCCGTACTACATTGCCCAATGCTAAATGGTTCAATAGAACTTAAAAAAGCATTTGCTAACACATGCATACCGCAATGGTTGCTAATGCCACTACCTAGTAATTAACTCCCTAAGGGTTTTTTATTTGGAAGCGCTAGAACTGTAGTTGGAAGGCTTCCTAGAATACCATTCTTTATAGTTAGCAACATGACAAAGCAATAAAGGCAACTGAGCTCCCTTTCTTCAGACAACACCTGGTTTACCATCATACCTCCATTTCCAGCTTGTCAGGACAAATCCAGCTAAGGAGCATATCCACAGTGCCTGTGCTACATGCTGCTGTTAGCCATATTGTGTTGTTGTTGCTGTCACACAAGTAGGAGTGCACCATATCTTTGTCCCACATCAGTGCTACGGCCTAGAACAAAGAGGACAATTACTGTAGAAATGAGTGATGGTGGAGAATGTAGAGATGGTACAACAGATTACACCCTGACAGTAAAGACTTACAAAGTTTCTAGAATATCAAAACCTACAGTGCATATCAAACATTCTTCTTTTCTTTGTATTCGGTTGCTTTAACAGTGGAAAATTACTATGGTATTATTGTTGTGGGTTATTTTGTCTCACAGCAGAAACCCATATAATAGAGCCAATGGTATTGTGCTTACCTGGTGCAGAGGTATGTGAACCTCCTGTAAAATCTGTTTGACAAAGTCACTGGCTGAGTCATTCCTTAACGTGACAATGTCTCCAAGGGTTATCCAAACATCTAAAGAGATTTAAATCACACATCAGCACGCACATTAAAAGTATTAACACAGTTTCTATTCCTAGAATTTGTCTTCAAACCACAGGACTTTATGCTCACATGTATTTAAAAAGTAGGCTTTAATAAAACATATGTTTACCTTGCCCAGGCCAGGTTTGGATATACTGGATCACATCAATGGTTCGATCAATCACTGGATGCACTTGGTGGAGTAAGTCATCGGTGTCAGGAGACATGGTTTGGATGAAACGCAAAAGGCTAAACAAGGTTTAAACAAAATAGACAACTGTAAGTGAATGAGTATGAGAGCTAAACAATCAATAAAGTCATCTGCTGTAAATACTTTGGTTCTTAAGCTCATTGAGAAGTTATAGGCTTCAAAAAGAGGGTAAAATTGTATTTAAAAGCCTCCACTAGTGCCAAGTCTTAATAGGCGTCTGATGATCAATAAGCACAGATCAGCTACAATCTAAGGAACGCCTCTTTTTTTTTATAAACCTTACTTCAGTAAAATGACATTACCTCTGTATGTTCTTGAGAAAGGTTTTTGTGTTGTTCAAGGTTTCATCAAAAGAATCGGCAGTGAAGAGCTTGGGGAGAGCTAGAAGAGTTTCCCACATTGACGTTTCATTTTGAAGCTGATCAAAGAGCATAATTGTCTGTCCTGCCATTGTCATCATCTCCTCTGGTCTGGTTAACATCAGATCTTCCAGTATCTGAGAGCAAAACATAACATCTGAGATGCTATCTAAAACGGTTAAATTGCCAATTTATCAACATTTTTCTTTTTTTGCAGTTGTACCATCACACAGTCACTTTAGCTAAAAGGTATTGTGCACACATAGACATCAGGGCCAATCAGTTCAGAATAATAAAACTGGGCATACCTTATTCAGTGTTTGAAGGGAGGCTTCCAATGCAGTGTTGTTGGAATTGCAAAAAGTTATCATAGCACTGCTGATTGTGTTAGGTGAGGTTTGGTTTATCCAAGGAAATGCAACACTGCAGATAGCTTTCTTAAAAATGTTCACTGATCCCATGATTGAGTCTATGGCCTCCTGCAAGAGGTATATATTTTACAACAGTGAGACAGAAATCCATAGGAAAGTGGGTACAACATTCAAGCCATTTAGAATCACTCCAAGGTTAGGGGTTATAAATCATAATCACCCATAGCAAGTACAGCTTTAAGATATATACATTTAGATGTGAACAATTTTCATTCACTTATAGACCACTACAATAACAAGTGCAATAATTCAGCTGAGATTGGTGTTTTGCAAATCTTTATGTTCCTAATTAGCATCTTATCTTCTTTTGAACTTGGACTTGTTTCACTAAAGATGTGTTTTTTGTTGGGGTTTTTTGTCTTAAAGCTCTGTTATCATGTCTTTAACATCTAGTGAGAATCTGCAATGTATTCCTTATGAAATACAAACGACTGAGATATCTAATTCACTCATTTTTTTAAACCTTTACACTAATTGAAACCCACCTGGTAATGGAAGGAGGTGTTAAGGCCATTCATGACAGAGACAGTTTTATAGTGTGCTCTGGTAGATGAACCTTTAAAATACAAACACAGAGTTAACACGAGAAGACAGTTAATGTCTAAACAATAACAAGAACATCAGATAACACACTTGGATTCCAAAAACTTTTCGTTTTCCTTATCAACTTGTAGAGATAACCTTAAATTTTTACAGGTGAATAATCACCTTTATGATAACAGGAGGAAACATTAAAGTAGAAGCATACATGTATCCACAGTAGTAACATACCAATAATGTTTTCCATGAGCTTAAGCAATGCTGCAGGGTCGTTTTTAGAGTCATCAGGAAAAGTCTGACTGAAGAAATCCTTTCCCTGCATAAGACTTGCCAGTGGAGATGTGTTTGGTGAATGGACAGACCTGATATACAAGTACAAAAAGTAATTAAAATATTGAATTTTCAATCTAAAATAGCAGTTGTTTAATTTCTAACTTAAAGAGAAAGAGATTAAATACATGCACACAATTACTTGGCTACAATTGAAATGATCTGGAATTAACTTAAATGAAGTTATTCCTTTTAGTACAATCAATATTTATTTCTATATACCATTAATACCCTGTTTAAAAACGATACCTAGTGATTAAGACAAAGCTAGATTTTTGATTAGTAACTTCAAAATCGAAGACAGAATCATTCAATATCTATTCTAAGATTTCAGCATGATCTTAAAGACATATTTGATAAACCAACAATAAGCTATAGAAAGATCACCACAAGCCTAGTTTACACAGTTAACTTTGTGTCGGGACAAAATACTGAGGCTCTACTGTTGGAGCTCCATTCAGAAAAAAAGTAAAGCAAAAACATGGGAATGATTTTATAAACTGTACTGTTGTTTTAGATTGGGACAGTGAATCAGCAAGTACCCAGTCTTCCGTGACTCCAAGTCATATCAGGGACAAAAAAAAACTTTGAGCAGAATATCCCTATATGATGCCATAACAGGAGGCCAACAGTCTTCTATAACTATTTTAAATGTAGTAATCTAGATCTAGACATAAATGCAAGATCTAGGTTTTGACATAAAATAAACCTTTCCTACCCTTTTCTGTCCAATGATTGCTTCAAAGACGATCCCACAAAGTAATCTCTGCCTAGATATGTTTAAACTGTACCGTTTTACAACGTTCTTTAGTTTCCACATTACTGTACATCCTTAATTCTGGAAAAAAAATAATAACAAGTAATAAAATATGGATGTTTTTCTATGTACAAGGAAACCTTGTTAATGTCAGACTTTGTTATTGTATATCCAAACCAAAGATCAAGGCAGGCAACCTGAAAAACAACACTAACTGGTTTGTCTACCAGCTGCCCTCATTTGTCCTGGTGGCATTCAACCTGGCTGTTTTCCTTTCATACTTTATCCATTAAATGAAACCTAATTCTTTACATAAAACAAACAACAGAAAAAAGAAACAAAAATAAGTCAAGCACCAGTCATTTTCCTTTCCTAGCTTCACCAGTCATTTTCTTCAACAAATTAATGTCAGTTTGTAGTGAACACACAAAAAGTATTAATGTTTTTCAAAAGATTTAAGTAAAGTTTAACATTTTAATAGAAAGGTTACCTTCGATCCCTTGATGACTTTGATGCTGTTGAATGTGCCAAGCGGGATGTGTTGTGACATTTGCTGTCTGCATTGCAGAGAAGGGTTTGCAGGAAAGGGAAGAATCCTGTGCTTGGTAGGTTCCGGGGTCCAACATAACCTGGAGGAGTTAAATGTTTTTTTTGTGTTTGATCTAGATGCTTAAACATAAGGACTTCAACAAATTAAGTACTAAGACACCAGATAAGCTAGTTTTGTTATTTTTAATTTGAAAAGTACATCTTATAAGCAACAAAGTGATGGAATTTCTCATTAGCTTTTTCAGATTTCATGGATAAAAAAAGAACAGCAAAACAAACAAAAAAAATCTGAGTCTTTTTTTGTTTGTGCTGTATCACCTTTATCCCCATCTGTGAAAAACAAACACTATTGTTTGTTAAGAAAACAATCTCAGCTTTTGGAACAGTGCAAAACAAAAGAGGGCTGACGTGATGATCGGAACAATCAAGGTGCTGTAAAGGAGTGATTCACAGAACAATGCTTTCTTGGTATTAATTCTAGGTAGGTGATAGCGTTGCTTACTAAGTCACAATGGGATGGTGAAAGACAGCTGAACTTTGGAAAAGAAAGATTACATACATCAAACCTCAAAAGTTATGACAATTAAAGTAATTTTTTAAAACATGTATTTATACATAAGTTTGAACACAGTCTTAGTTCTACTCAGTTCAGACACTAAAGAGGGCTTTGGTTCAAGTTTTGCATTTGATACATGACCATGGATGTTCATAGAACATATAAAAGAAAACACCCTCTGTTAATATGAATGGTTTTCTTTTATATTCAATGTGAGTCATTATTCTGTTCAGTTTATTTATACATTGTCATTTCACAACATGTTCCCTCAAGGCACTTTATGAAAAATAGGCTTAGTCAAATCATACAGACAGATGCCAAGTCAAGCACATGCATTATAGCAAAGCCGAGGTATAAAACCTCCAGTAGAACCAGGCTCAATGCAAATGGCCATTTTCCATTTCCGACTCTGGGTTTGTTTGTTATTCAACAAAGGTTTATGGACATATGGACTCCTTAAACAATCAGGGTAGACTTAGGAGTAAAAACAAAGATTTTTTACCTTTTCTACAAATGTTTTCTTACGCTATTTCCAATCCATATCATAAACACTGATATTTTGATTAGAGACTGCAGTTTACTCCAATACCAAAAAAAAGTGTGTTGTGTTTGGAGCTTTTTTTAGGGCAAGAACTAAGTCAACACCTGGTGACTAAAACACTTGGTCATCCCCCCCCCCCCATCTACATTTTCAACTTGGGCGGAAAATTGACACCCAAAGGAATGTCTATGCCACTCCTTTCTAAAGTACAGTTTTCCTTATAAGATTAGAATAAAAGCAAAGAAATGTCAAGTCAATTGTTGCATAACCAGCTTTGTTTTGAAGGGGAGTTGGTATTGGAGTTTAGTTATTTACTTGTTTGCTTAGATTAAGAAATTATAAAGTCCTTAAGCATCAAGCCACCGACCTTTCAGTTTTAATCTAAAGTTCTACATTGATTGGCAGCTAATTAGTAAGGTTATGCTCATTTTTAATCTGATCTATCAGCTTCATCAGGGTGCATTCTTAGCTTTTTCCATAACTTGAATTGAATTTAGACTAACGCTATTGCTCATTTCAAATACTTTAAATACGAAAAAGAATGACAACAGCTAAAGAGACACTTAAGATGTGATATATTTAAATGCAATTTTCATTTCATAAGTTATATAGCTTTAGGAAAGTGTCCCAAAAAACTAAAAACAGTTTTAATTCAGCTTAGCGTCTAAACAGGCCTCATCTAATGACATTTGCTTTTCAGAAGGTTCTCATTCACTTCCATGAATCCCCTTGACACTTTATTTGCTGATATCATATACTTACATGTGTCTTTTACAATCGGAGGAAAATGGTTGCGAGTCGCAGCTATGAGGATGAAGATGATCAAAGGCCAAGTAACCAGAGTAATGGACCATAACTATAAAATAAGACAACATCGGCATCAGGACGATCAGTTATGACAGTGTTGATTTTGTTAACAGTAAACAAACTGTAAGTTTCAGTAAACCAATCTTTTTATTATTATTTCTAATTATAAATATCTTAATAAAAGAGTCCAAGGAATTTAAAAGCCACCCACCGGCTGTCTGATGACACCCAGTCCATTCTTCCAGAGAAGAAGTTTTAGTTGTCTGAAGAAGGCCATCAGCTCAGGAAGGCTGAAAAAGCAGATTAAAGACATTCACATCAGTTTAGTGACATCTTAATCACTGTTTTTCCAGGCTAATATATATAATGTAATGAGCAGTGAAAATAGATTTAGGGGTTGCATTTACAGCATGGTGATACTGAAAAACAACTAAATGGTGTTAGGACTGAAACTGAATATATTTATCCTTAATTAACCAACCATTTGTTCTTGAACAGGGTTACAAGCACCCTTGGTGCTACATAGGTGTCCTTTTAATTGTAAGCAAATAACATTGTAATATATGTTATAAACAAAATACATATAAATAACTGAACTATGGTAGCCATCTATTTTTGCATTTGCTTTGTGTAATCTAAACTGAATCAGACAATAGCATTTCAAAACAGGATCATGGTGGCATTTCATGTAGTATTTATTAACAGCTAAAGTTGAAAGTTGGATATGAGAATATCACCAAATCCACTTTATCATATCAAATTCCCAAGTTTAAAAACTATAGGGGTTAGACAACGGTAAATACCGGGTCTAACTGCTGCTACCAGCATTTAATACTGATGTGTAGCTCAATTAAAAACGTTTTAAAGTCTTTGTGGGGTTTTTTTTGTTGTTGTTGTTAAATAAACACAAGATGGAAATGAGATTAACAGCAGAAAGTTTTATGGATATCAAGTTGATGGTTGATACTTTGTAATTTAAAATTCCAACTTCAGTCAGCTTCCTGCTCATTTTTCCAACCTGCAAATTTGTGGGCTAAAAAAGCAGCATTTACTATCTAGAAATCCAGAAAGTAAACCATGGACAGCAGCATGTAAGGAAGCCAGGAATTAGTAATTGTGTGTTATTGTTTTGCTCTTTCATCTGTCTGAATCTTACCAGTACTGTTTCATGTTTATCAAATTTAAACAGAGTTGTTTGGATTTGTTAGATGAGGTCCATAAACTAAGCTCAATACTATCACTTAAATTAGCAGGTAGACTCTGCTTTGCTGTTTCCACTGAATGCCGATTGGAGCCGATCCGTTTGAAGGCAATTTTAACCCGGTTCGCTTGTCCCGGATTTAAAAGGGTCAGTGAGCTATTTTTTCCACTGACACTAAAAGCCGATTGTTCCCAGTTTGAACAGGTTTTTTGGCCAGTGGGAAATAGTTAATATTATATATTTTTTTTCAAATTAGGGACATAACCTTGTTTAGAGTTAACTAAAACATTAAAGAATCAGCATATATAGATTTAATCAGCATATAGACTGTATTTGTCGGTTAAATAGGACTATAATTTTGTTTAATAGATTACATTCATATTTCCACTGCTCAATAAAAAATTTTCATTTATTTTAGCTAAAAAACTAAAGATGAAAATGTCACTGAGCTGATGATTTATTGCGATTATAGTAGGAATACAGTTTTGACTTACCTGAGCAACGTTGTTCTTGTACGTCTTTTTAGATTTATCACTAGCTTGGTGAAGTCCACAGGCTTATTAGTAAGCACATCCTGCCGCAGGAGGTAAATCCCTAACAAGATGTTCTTTCCATCAGTTTTTTGCTGAAGAAAATAGAAAATAAAGCTCTGGAAAAGAGTCAAAAATGAAATCTCACATCCAGAAAATGTCCCTTAATGACTCTGCAGAGGTATGGCAAAATGAACCCTCACCTCGCTAAAAGCGTCTGCTGTCCTAAGGGTGAGAAACACTTTCTTTGTACTGGTTGATCAGTAAAAGGGCGTGTACTCTGGCTGTGTTCTCAACAGAAAAAAAAAAGCACATCACCTCTGTGAGCAAACAGATCTGTTGTGGAAATTTGATGCAAATGGATAGAACTGTAATGTCATATTTAAATTAAAACTGCACAGTTCTATGATAAAGAGTTAGAGAGCAGGTTTTAACATTTAAGCTTGGCGTGGTAAGTAGGATACCTTGAATTATAAGCCTGTGGATAGATACTCATGGGAATGGATAAACATTTAGTACACAGATATATTATGTAAGATATGTTACAGGAGACAGGAATTTCAGGGCAATACAAGACGTTATTCTATAGTCTTAAAGGTACCAGGATGGTAAAAAGGCATCAAATAACAGTCTTTCTGTAAGCTGTTGTTAAGACAGTAATGTTCTCTAGAGGGCTTAGTCACACAATATCATGTAGAGAATCCACCGGGATAAATCAGCCTTCCTTTATATCTAAGATACAAGGTGAACAGCATCAAATGAAAAGAGTTGGAAAGGTATAGAAACAGTTGTCAATTAAATAACACGTTTCTACAAAGAAAAAAAATATATATTTTAAGGTAAAACCCTGTTCCTCATACCAACATAAATAACAAAGATCATGCCATTTCCCTGAACTTTCAACTAAACTCGCTAAACGAGCAGCTGTCAAGCAGGCCAAGCAAGAAATACATTCTTTCCATTTAACAAATCTTTTGTAATAATGCAAACAGGGAGATTCAGGGTTGGGCCTTTATACAGTAGGTGACCTTTGACTCAAAAAAATCTGCTTCAGAACCTCCATTATTAAGGAGGTTACATTGTTTTGTTTTTCTTTCCAGAAGTTTAAAACTATTACCAACACAGTGGGGAAAGGTGTATCGATACGCATATTTTTTAAAACTCGTATAACTAGTACTTGAAACATCCCATTAAAACTTTCCATAAAATTAACTTTTCTTCATTTCAGTCGTCGACATTTTGGAAGAAAATGAGTAAATATAGTTTTAGATAAATTACATTATTATAAAGAACACATTTCCTAAACACCTTAGGTTACTAAGAAACATTGTATTCATTAATAACACACAGACAGGTGTTTTCAAGAATTTATTTTTGTCTGTTTTGGTGAGTTTCTTTTTACATACAAGTAATGAAAACAAGATTTTTGATAAGAACATTTCATCACCCTGATGATGAGTCCTTTCAGCTAGCTCTTTTCTGCAGAGGTCACCACATCAACTCATTAAAACCTGCTCACAGGCAGAGTTTTTAGTCCAAAAGCCCCTTCTATTATATTTGGTATTCAAACCAAGTCAAAGACTTCATCCACTTCACCATCAAGGACTAAGAATATCACATCAAACTAATGTAAAAGAAGCAAAAGAAAAAACACTTTGAATACAAGAACGCTGGTTTAATGAAAAGTATGATTAATACCTCCTTGAAGGTCTTTCTGAAAAATCACAGCTTTGCATAAGACTATCAAACATAAAAGATCTTTAATTACATATTTTCTTAGAAGGCACAGAATCTTGAAGTAAAGCATTAGTCATGTTATCTCGTGGTGTTGATTAATCATGTTACACTGACTACTCCTCTTCATACTCATAATTATTTATCAAGGATTTGATGTCTGAGAGAATCTGTGTTATTTCACTGAACTCTAGAAATATAGTCCTAAATGTAAAGGTTTGGATATAAGTATCCAAATGCACTCAGTTATTTTGTAAGCTGTTATTGAGGTGATATGGTTGTCCACTGGGATTAGACAACAAACAGAATCACAAGGGAAATCCACTGGGACCTTTTTTTTCCCCTCACGCATTCACCTTACACAACTAAGATAAAGGAAACAGTGTTAAATCACTTTGTAGTGAATAATGAAAGCTTTAAAGGTTTTAGAAAGTATAGGCATAACAGTGTTACATTTACAAAATTCAAATAAACTTTCAGAAAAAGGAAATTTCAGGTTGGCAGAACAAAAAGCACTTCTTTCCATTTATAAGCAGAGGCTATGATGTAGTTTGAACAACCTCAAGAACAAAAACTTCAGGGTTGGGCCCTACTGGGTTATAGGTAAAACAGCCATCTTTCTTTGTAAAGTCAAGGACTTGTCCATTATCAAGGTATCTATCTGAAACATTGATTTAAATGTATTTATCATCCATCTTTTTATTTTAACCTTTCTCACATTTTGACATTTACCAAACTCAAACACCCTCTAGGCAATAAAGATCAATACATTTTAAAACCAAACTCTTTGTTATTTTCCACCCTCAAAATTTCTCTCAGTTTTTTAATAGTTGAAACTCCAAATAATAAAAATAGGCCCAAATAAACAATTGAAACACATGACTGTCTTTAATAATTAGAAATTTATTTAAAAGTTTGAATTGTTGAAATAAATCATCTTATTGAGGCCCATTATTTGTCTACGGGGGGAAAGAAAATGCTCTTTATTAACTTGTGCAGGTTTTTTTAAATACCTTGAGTAATTTTCCTCCGAGAAGCTTGTCATGTCCCTTCCTCTGTCCATTTGCTTTTCTTTATACTTTATTCATAAAACACATCATGAAAAGATTCTTAAAGAGTAAAAAACATTTTAATGACAATAATTTAAGCCAAATACAGAGACAGTATTGTCAGTCAGCACAGGCTATATTTCACTTCACTTGTGTGAGTTAAAAATACATATTTTTAAGATGATTCAGGAAAAGCAACACTTTATGTAAGATTTACACTGACCATCAACCTAAATAACACTGAATAAAAATTGAATTTCTAAAGTTTTTAATATTTAGCAGCAAACTTTCAGCCGACCTGCACACACAGAGGCCATCTAACAGTGGAACCAATACAAATCAAATACTGCAACAGATGTTTTTCGTTGTTTTTTTCTTTTTTTTTAATAAATCTGTCTGCTGTAATAGTCCTCTTGGCACTAGCGTTTCAGGAAAGGCTGAGTTAACGTTAATAAACAATTTTCCAGTGAGTGGGCTGTTCACAGTTTTTCTCAGAGTCTCCACAGAAGCGGTTGTATGTCGTTCTGGGGTCAAATCCCAAGATTTCTCTCTCTTCGTGGATCCGGAAAGAGAAGGTGGAAACTGATGTGCCGATAAAGAACCTGGAAACAGGTCATTAAAGATATATTTGTAAAAAAAGAAAAAAAAATGTGGGAAAAAATTATATAAAGGTGCTTCAGAAAGCCCCGTAATGAGGTGAGAAAAAGCATTAGACACTGAGACCAGTGGATCCGGTTGAAGGTTTTTCATTCCTCACATGATGAAATGGCTGAAACATCTGAGATATTTGAAGTTAGGCTAAAGTTCATTGCGTGAGGTTTCTATTCATACGCCTACACAATGCTCTCATATAACAATAGGATTAAAACAACCATCGGATCTGATTTTTTAAGTGTAGTGATTTTAGTTTTCCTTAAAGTATAGAGAATGTGCTTTGGTTTCCAAGTCTATTATCTGCAACTTTAGCTAAATATTTACATCTAAAACTGTTTTAGTTTAGCCTTTTAGTATCCTCAAACTACTACAGTGACAATTCAACACAGAGATCAAGAGACCCATAATTTTATTACTTTGATATTAAAAAAAAGGTTAACCAGTGATCTTTGAATTTCATTTTGACTGAGTTCTGTAATAAAAAAGAAACCAGGTCTCTACATGATCTTCTGATATTTTCCTTAACATTTTTCCTTCATGTTTCTTGGTAAAGTAAAAGGTTTGCGGGGCTCTCCTTGTGTCTGTATTTCAAAGTTATTTCATTAGCTTAAATTACATGGAGATAATTTCAAAGTGTCTATCAATCATTTAAAGTGTGGAGAAGGCTAAAAAAATGTTTATTGGAAAATATCTGAAACAGTGGAAAATCGAGAAGCAAACTGTGAAAGAAAATATTACCTTGCATGAGCGCATATCCACTGATCAATAATAGCAACACCTCCATCTCGGAGCAACTCCAAATCGTCTTTGGATGGCTCGAAGCGCACCATGTCTGGCAACAATCTTTTCAGCTCTTTGATTTCTGTATGGATGATACAGTCATTAACAGCTTTTGGATTATATTTTATATTTGAACATAAAAAAGGGTAATACAAAT
>JAUZNJ010099389.1:0-21413 GCA_034780135.1 Jordanella pulchra
CCCCCCCCCCCCCCCCCCCCCCCCCCCCCCCCCCCCCCCCCCCCCCCCCCCCCCCCCCCCCCCCCCCCCCACAGCAGAGCAAAATAAAGGAAACCTAAACAAGGAGAGAGCTGCCAACTCCCACTGTCTTGGCAACATGTTTAGAAAACATCTAAATTGCTTGTGTAATATGTAAACCTTTATGTCGCCCTTGAGGCCGTTACATCAGCTGTCACAGCGCTGGTGGTCCGCCCGTCATAGGCAGCCGTAATAATCAGCTCTAGCGGTTCACTCCCCAGGCTAACAGGACCGGCTCGGCCCCTTCCTGCTGGATCCTGCCGGTTCCCTGGGAGGCTGAGCTGTGGAGGATGTTTACAGCTTCCCACTGTGGGAGGATGTTGCTTCAATAAGGGATGTGCTTCACACAGACAGACAGCAGAAACAACTAATAATGACAAAAAGACGCGTCTTTGTTGGGCGTAACTTGGAAAGATGTGGCCTGTCGCTAACCCTGGTTCCCACCTTAAACACATGCATTCATGCACACACCTCCAGACCCACTTTAAACGTTACACAGAGAATTACTGAGATAGTTGCTGAATAACTTGATGCTCTGAAAGTCAACAAAACAAACAATAACGGATAAAAGTCTGATTCCTGAAGGGAAATGATGGAAGGAGCTCGTCAGTCGGAGCAGAGATGTCTGCTCACCAAATACCAAAAACGTTTCAGATACACAAGATGAAGCGTGAACTTTGCTTGGAAAGGTTAGATCCATACGATGGAAGCGGACATGACCTGACCCACATTCCCAAAATAAAGTGGTGACAGGGAATGAGGCAGAGGCACAGAACACGAGCCAAACGGACCACCGCGAGACACAGAGCTTTACTGGGCTGAAATATTACCTCCTCACTAATGACTGGCTGGTTGAGCAGCAGAGGAACAGCAGGACTGGCACCAGAACCATGGGGAACCAACCAGTCCGAGGAGAAGCTCCACCAGAAGAACACAGAGCAACACGTCCACTTTTCTCAGGACTGAGAATAAACCACCTCCTAACCTGCAGCAGATCAGCTTCAGTTTAAAGATCGGAAAAACCAAAGAAGCTTTGCTCCAGTTTGTATCACAGAACAGGAAACCATCAAATATCTGAGCCTGGATGTCATCATTAAAAATGATCTTTAAATAAGTTCTGGGTAACTTATGCAAAAGGAAGCTGATAGAAGCTGAAAGTATATTCATGAAAAGGACATTTTACTGGAACGTGATTCAACTGTTCCAGGAAAGGAGCAGCATCTTCAGCTTTACATCTATTACCTCCTGGTTTCCTCCCAAACACCAGCTGCTGGTTTTCTACTTCCTCCACTGACTCCATATAACAGGAAGCTGAGGATGTGCAGAGCTTCACTGGCTGCGGTGATCTACTGTGAAGGACACTGATCGATCTCCTCTCTGCTGCTATGAGGAACTTTTTCAGGTGAGTCGGCTTCTTTTCGTTAAAATCTTCTGTCCACTAAAGCAGCTGGATGTCAGGTGTTCAAACAGCATGAAGTCACTCTGACAGTTTCTCCAAGTTCTTGGCCTTCACTGTTTAGGCTCTCAATGACTAAACAAGGAAAAGCCACAATATTCTGTCAATAGAAGAAACAATGAAACCAAGAATAACAGCAACTCAGCGACGAGCTGCAGAACGAAAGAGGAGACATTTTAAAAATACTTGATACCAACAGGGACGATGTTCAGCTAAAGCTGCAGGAACATTCGGGTTTCTCTGCAAAGATTGATGGATGCTGAGAAACGGACAATTTATTGTAGATTAAAGGTTGATTAGATTAAAACTACTTCTGTTGGAGAAGTAAAATCAGAGCAGAAGCATTTAAGATCAGAACCATGTACATATGAAATAAATTTGGATTTGGCTCTAAATTCATCTCTTGGATTCGGGTTCTTTACTCCTCACCTATGGTGTTCCAACAAACTCATTATATTCCTGTTACTTCCCACTCCATCCCGGGACAAGACAGGGTGCCCCTTGTCCCCTCTTTTATTTGCGTTAGCAATTGAACCATTGCCAATTAAGCAGATAAGGTTAAGGGTGTCTACAGAGCTGGTCAGGAGCACAAATTATCTTTATATGCTGATGACCTCCTGCTGTATTTATCAGATCCTTTGGGCTCTCTTCCTCATGATCTTACCATATTTAAACAATTTGGCACTATTTCAGGTTATAAATAAAATTTACATAAAAGTGAATTATTTAGTATAAACTCTAAAGCCAGGAAGATTTCATTTATAGTTTCCTTTTAAAGTTAAATCAGATTACGTGACTTACTTAGGGGTCAAAGTTACTCGCAAATATAAAGATCTTTTTAAAAAGGATTTTGTACCACTCCTTGAAAATACTAAACTAGATTTTCAAAGGTGGATTTTCTGCCACTATCGTTGATGGGTCGTGTCAATTCTATGAAAATGAACATATTGCCTAAGTTCCTTTATTTATTTCAGTGCATTCCATGTTACATCCCAAAGGAATTCTTTGTGACACTAGATAAACACGTCTCAGCTTTTATTTGGAAAAGTAAATCCCCCAGAATTCGTAAAGGTTTTATGCAGAGACCTAGACCTATGGGTGGATTGGCTTTGCCAAATTTCCAGTCTTATTACTGGGCAGCAAATATATGAAACCTGCTGTATTGGATGAGTGACTGTTCTACAGAAACCCCGGCTTGGCTTCAGATTGAGTCGTCTAATTGTGGCCAGACTAGCCTACCTGCTTTGTTGACCTCTGCTCTCCCTTTAGAGATATGTACCTATAAATTCAATCCTCTGCTATATGATTCCCTGAAAATCTGGTTGCAGTGTAGGAAAAAAATGGGACAACATTCTATGTCGATTAAAACTCCTATCTGTTCAAATCATATGTTCCCACCTTCTATGTCTGAGTCTGCCTTTAAAATTTGGAAAAGAAATGGATTAAGTAAAGTTAAAACCTTTTCATTGATGGGATTTTTGCTTCGTTCACACAAATCATGGAACAGTTTAATATTTCACATACACACTTTTTCTGCTATTTACAACTGCAGCATTTTGTGAATAATAGATATCCCACTTTTCCTGAACTGCCAGAAGAAACAGCTCTGGACAAAGTCAAAGGTATAAACATCCATCAAAGGGGTGCGATTAAAAGGATCTATACCATACTGCTAGATCTACAATCACCTTCTCTCTCTATTATTAGGTCGCATGGGACAAAGATCTTTCAGTTACATTAACCAATGAGCTCTGGCCATCCATTCTTCACAGGGTCCACTCCTCTTCTATATGAGCTAGGCATGGGCTCCTTCAGTTCAAAGTCCTGCATCGGTTGCATATCGCTAAAGAAAAGCTAGCTAAGTTTTATCCAGGGACTGATCCCTTCTGTAACCGATGCGGGTCAGAAGTCAGCTCCCTTCTTCACGCTTTCTGGGCGTGTTTGAAACTTCACACCTATCGAACATCGATATTCAATACATCCTCAGAAATATGCAATGTTAAATTTGAACCTTCTGCTCTAACTGCCCCCGAATATTTTCCTCTCCGAGTATAATTCCTTTACAGTAGCTTTTGCTACGTTGATTGAAAGACGTTTGATACTTTTGAGGTGGAAACAGAAGAACCCACCCACACATGAGCAGTGGCTTTCAGAGCTCCTGAGGTTTTTGCATTTAGAGAAGATGAGTTTTACACTGGCAGGTGCTAAATTTATCAAAACATGGCAGCCACTTTTACAATTCATGGAAACATTCAAGATCAGTAGCTTATCATAACCAAACTACTGCTATATTTTTTTGGCAGATTTTTGCATTTTCATTTGTCTTATTTTTTTTGTAAGGGTTACGTATGTAAAGAAAAACAGCTAAACAACTAAAGTAAAAAAAAAAAGATCAGAACCATGAATGGATCTGGGATTATTTCCACTGTTTAATGGAGACAATCATCTCGTCTGACAGCGTGTCAGAGCGACATACCCTGTCTGTGAAATCTAGCTCTACATCTCTGCTTATTGGAAAATCAGACGAGTTTCATATAGTTTAAGTTCTATAACTTTAAAGGCTCCTGTTTTGTTTTAGCTTCTAAACATTTTTAGCTAAATAATGTGTAGAAAAACAAGCTGGAACAGCAAACACTAATATAAAATAATAAAGTATTTTTCTAAAACTCAGTTTATTGAAAAACTATGTATTTCTTCATGCTATGGAAAGATCCTCTTTAAACAATGAAGACAAAAACAGACACTCATCAGTTACTCGTTAGTTAATGAACTTTAGATCAGGTAGTTAACAGATCGCTAACATCGTCACTGAGAACGCGGCGGTTCCAGGTGACAGAAGCTGCCAGCAGGTGGCGACGGAGTGCAGCAATGTTTACAGATGCTGATGATCTCTGGTGCTCAGGATCTTTAAGGGTCGAGACAAAGTAAACACTCTCAGGACAAAGACTTGGACTATATGGTTTCATTTTAAGATGAATACATGTTTTTGGTTTCTTTTTTATTGTCGCTCCTTTAAAGCTTCAACAATATTTCTGACTGGACGTCTCTGGGTTTGCAGTGATAAAAATGATCTCTGGAATCCTTTGGGAAACAAAGAAGAGACGTGACTGAATAAGCCTAAAAGTTTCCCGCTGCTTTAAAACAAACTTTAATGAACTTTAAAGCTGTAGTCGGATCATGAAGCTTTATAACCTCCTGCCTTCTGTCTCCTCTTGCTGCAGTCAATCCCTCCAGGCAATCACCTGGCTCTCCTCGGACCCAGAACCTTCAGCTATAGAAACAGAATCTGATGCTGTTCTGTCCAAATCGGAACAGAAAGGTAACAGAATAAGAATCTGGATGATTTTGTGAGTTTTGATGATAAATCTGGACATTTTATCGTAAGAAGACATTTGCTGTGAATCGTTTCTATGTAAACAAACTGAAATGAAAGACAGGAATAAAGAAGCAAAGAGTGAAGGTTTTCCTGTTGGGCTGCAGTCAGCGTCTCCATCTACAGCTGGAGACTGACAGATAGATTCAGGTGTTTACTGAGATTGGGTCGAAACCCAAACAAAATGAACCTGTTTGCTTTCTTCTTCTAATCTGCTGATTTTGTGTTTGTCTGGAGGAGAGCAGCCGACAGACATCTGCTGGAGGTGTGCTGAGGTGTGTCCGTCTGTCTCTGTTTGTACTCTAGGATGTTATCGCTCTGAAGCGATTGCTAAATAAAGTTTTATAGCTCTGATTTGCTGTTGTGTTCAGCATCTGGAAGCTTGAATATTGCTGATCCATCCTTTCTCTCACTATGAGAGTCGGAGCAAAGAGAATAATGTTGAACCTGCAAACAGCAGCCAGGCTGCTGCTTGTTATAAAAGCTCTTTGTGTCAATAGCAGACAGAAATAACAGGACAGCTGTGGGGATGTCCCACTCTGACATCATTAATCGCTCCGATAGCAGCCAAAAATCAAACACTGGGATTTATCTGAAAGCTACGATATAAACCAGGTTTATCTCCGGTACCAGAAACTTATTTACCGGTAAATATTTGTTGACGTGTTTTCAGCATAAATGCTAAAAAGAAAAAAAATGAACAGGAGCGACTCTGATGGCATCATAGGAACCAGAAGGACCATCTCTTCATTGAAGCTCGTTTTCTTTGGATCCATCACAGAGAAGTGAAATATTTCTTTTTATTTCATCATTTTAACTGTATGAACAGGTTTTGTCATCAGATAAAGTCCAGAAAACGTGATCCGGTCATTTAGTCTTCAAGCTGTAAACTCGAGTGGATCCACTTTACCCGTCATCAGCTGACTTCCTGTCTGAGCGACCCGCTCCCCCCAGAACACCCACAGAGAGGACAGCAACCTCCGGGGGCCCAGCAATCTATTGTCTTTGTCCAGTTTGTCCTAATTGGTCCTGGGGGGATCCATGAAAAAGGGGGGGTGCAGGAAACACAGCACATTACGATCAGAGCATGTGCATGCAGCTGCAGATAAAGCTGTTATCGACTGTATAACAGCAGCTCCATCCTGTTGCCCCCCCCCCATCTCTTGGTTCTGGGCTCCTCCTCCAGCAGAATAGGACTCCAGGGATAAGCAGGGGAATGAGCCACATCTGATGGTCATGGCAGCCATTTTCAGGAAGCTCATCCTTTCATTTTCTAACGTCTGACTCCTTGTAAAGCAGCTCTGGCCTGATAGACTTCCTGTCAGGGAGGGGGGCCCTAAAAACATCCCCTCTCCCAGGTCGACCTGAAGAGTCTCTGGATGTTTGTTTCTAATTCAGACTAAAATGACTCTGAGACACTGATGACATCTGGATCATGTGTTCAGCCTCAGAAAGCAAAGTTTATTTTCAATGTTGGTTTGAGTTTTAAGGACATCTCTCTGCAGCGTTCATAAAGATATTAGCCTGTGTTCTCTGGTCTGTACGGGGATGTGCCATATGTCGAGATGAAGGATTAGAACATGTAGGATCATTTAGGTTCTATCGATGGCAGTTCTTTGCTGATGCACTAACCCACCTCGCAGGTCATGGTGACACCCGGCCGCTGCATGTAGAGCCGACGGAGGAAAGGCTCTACCTTCATCACATGGAAATGGTTTGGCTTTTCCACAAATGACCAAAGCAAACAAAAGTAATCTGCAAACTTTTCTCAGCCACGCTTCACGTGTCTGATGATGACCTGCGGCATGAGCTGCCTTCTCCACGCCTCAGGTTTACACTCTATGTTAGCAAAACTGCTTCTATTTAGAAACATTAGCGGGGCTGCTGCCGTCATCACCTTCGACTCTTGATGATAGAACTGGGCCTGTTTCTCAGTGTTTAGTCCTGTTTCTCTCCTAGACATACACATCTATGGGCTCAGCTCTTTGTGACACTAACTGGATCTGCTCTCTAGAAAACTGGCTCAGAGTTCGTCTGATTAACTGCTTCTTTCACAGACAGACAGAGTGGAGCTAGTTTACTGTTAGCTTCTCTATTATAGAAAGTGTTTATAGATCAGGGCTTCTATGTTCCTTTTCCATGTCTGCTTCTGTCTCCTTGTACCATAGTCTTCCTCAGCAGATGACCGCTCACACCGAGTCTGGTTCTGGTTCTTTCTTCCTGTTTGAAGGGAGTCTTTTCTCTCCACTGTCGCTCCATGCTTGTTGTGAGGGATTGCTGCAGAGTCAATATCTACTGTCTCTATATGTTCATTAACAAGAAGAGAATCCAGCAAAGTGATTGGATGCAATCAGCTGGTTTTCCTCAGATAGAAACTGTGAACCCTTAATCTGACTGGATGATCTGATTGATCTGGATCTATAAAGTGACCTGAGACGACATGTTGGGAATCGGAGCGTAGAAATAAACTGAAACAACCATACAAATCAATCATGAGGGAAAAACCTAAGCTTGACAGAGCACAGATCCAAAGGTTTGACACACAGGAGACGTCTCCACATCTAGTCAGGCCGCTAACGTCTTTTATATTCGATCTCTAAGCTCAGATTATCTGAAAGTCTCACCAAAGTTTCCTGATACCCAGTCTTGTTGTAAAACAGGCAATAATAACCTAGAAAGATGTAGAAGGATGAAAGCAGATGCTCTCCTACCTTCAGGCCGCTCTGCACCATCTTGTGGAGGTCCAGGAAGGGCTCCTTCATCAGCTCAAGGTTGTGGTCGAGTATCCTCACCACTCCTTCTCTCTCCACGACAAAAAGCCGCTGGGAGCCATCGCCGCAGTGCACCACGGCAACCGGCTGCCTCAGACCACTCAACACCTCCTGAGCGCAGTAGCAGTTGTGTTTGTGTTTCCTGGGAAACATGGAGGAGAAAAAGGTCAAGGAAGGATGGTGGTCCTCAATATTCCAGGTCCGGTGGCGTGAGAAGCAGCGGGGGATTTCAAGTTCCCAGCAGGCAGAGAGATCAGCGTTTATGAGCTGAACTCTTCCTCTCCACACAATCAGTGGTTTGAAAGGAGTAAAATCCTGTTCCCGTCGATCTTCTGCTGATGACCAGACCTCCTTTCACTCAGATGCTGCGGGTTCATTAGTGCAGCGATAGAAATAAAAGCTCTGATCAAACCAAAGTTTAAAAAACAGAAAAGAATGTCTCTGATTTAAGAGAACAGCTGCTTGGTTCCTTTATTTAAGTTGATTAATTTAAAGTTTAAAAGTTTCCAGACTTAAACTGCTTATTTTTTAGATTCACTGCCTGATTTCTTGATTAAGTTTCAACTTAAGTTCAACAATCATTGTTTTATTCACACGTTTTTCATCATTTAAGACGATTTTTTTAAAGGTTTGCTTCTGTTAGTAGAGTTGAGTAGTTTCTTTCAATAACACAGACTTAAATACTCTTATTCGGAAAAACTCGGTGGGTTGCCATAGCGACCACTGGGCTTAGCCGTTTTCTGGGAGAATCTAAAAGGGTCATTTAGGAGATCGGATTAAATAAAACTCAGAGACACAAACCTGCTGAGATCTTCCATCTTCTCATCTTCCAGGTAGTTGGAGTCTTGCCCGAGCAGATGCCTCCGCTGATAGTCGGGAAAACATGGTCCGGCGCCTCTCCTCCCGTAGTACTGGCAAAACTCGTCCACGTCAGCCTGGAACAGCTCTAGCAGACGCAGCAAACGCCATCAGAACCACGTCTCTGCTCATTCCTGCACGGCTTTAAATCAATATTAAAATATAACCTGTTTACCAAACTAAAAATTTGATTTGGCCTCAACTTCAAGCCTTATTCACACATAAATATATCATCTTAGCATTCGCAACCTCACACAACACCGAGAGTCACGGTGTTATTCAGGCCTACAGCCTCTGCTCTGATCCTAGCAGAGCGAATATCGGCTCAGATATCGGCTCATTAGCTGCTTCAGATATTAGGTGAACGATGCTGATCTTTCATAAACCCTGATAGTGACCTAATCACTTCATTACAGTCATTCATTCCAGTCCTAAGTTAAAGGTCAGAGCTAAAACTATTTCATCAAAATATAACATTTGCAGAAATAATTCAGGTTTCTTTAGATGTTGGTGGGTCCAAAATACATAAACATTAATCTCTGGTTACCATACCAAGGATTCTGCACCAATAGGAATAACAGGCTGACGTCACAGGAGACGGTTACCCGATCCTAGAAAAGATTTCTCAAATTTAAGCCAAAAAACAAGCAAAACAAGGAAGGAAATCGGACGAGTTTTAAAGCGCTGGTGTCGAGTGAAGGAAGCAGAGATGTTCAGAAGGAAAGTGAAGGTTGATGGTTCCCTTCTGAACTGTTAACATAAATGTCTGGTTTGGATCGCATTAGCTTGAGCAGAGCTAGCAACTTGCTAAGAAACAGAGAGAAAGAAAGAAGGAGCGTGAGAGCGCCACTCACTGGCCAGGAGGAGTTCAACTTGGAGCTTTAAGATAACGTTTAAATCTACATCAGATTCAAACTGGTTCAGAAACAAATTTCAATATTTTCAATTTTAGCTTTTTTCTCTTAATTCCCATGATTTTTAATATTTCCTGTGGTTCAAGGACTGCCGTGTATCGTAATGAGCATCATGATGGCAGGAAAGTACAAGCAGGTTTACTGAAGCTGATCTCACTGCAGCTTTAACATCTGCTACATTATATTTTCTGAATATCTTCAGTAAACAAGCAGCAGAAAAACGCAGCGACTTGGTTAATCTTGGAAAAAGTTGTGGCTGTTCTGCATTACTGGGCTGCATCCTGGAACAGCAAGAATATTCCAACAATCGGCCTGTTCACTGCGGCTCGTTACCCAGAGTAAACAAACGTTTCCATGGTGAGATACATGCTTTAGCTAATTTGTGAAACAATGACGAGGTGTTTCACAGAGCAGACAAAAGGTGAGGCAAGAGTTTTACCCGGCAACCAGCGCACAAGGGTTCTGGTGAGAAAACGTGTGCAGAGGTACGTTGAGACCTAAAAACAACCCCAACAAGGTTCCCTCTAAATGATCCTTAGGAGGACAGAGGAGAGCAAACAGAAGACAAACAGGAATCTCCCAGGCCTCCTTTCATCTCCTCCTCCTGCCACACACCGCAGGCGCTGACCGCATCATGCTGGAGGTGATAGGATATCCCCGCAAACATCTAAACACAACATGGAGATCAAACACCCGCGGCACTGCGGCTGTACCACCCACACACCCGTCTCTGCAGTTATCTTAACCGTGCTGCTCGGGGACCCTGGGTGCAGGATGAAGGAGGGAGTGAAGGAAGATATGAGGGGTCTGGAGGAGGTGGGGGCAGAAGTAAGACTCCAGGCAGTAAATATCTTTAAGGAGAAACGGGAGCCAAGTCCGTCAGTTTTATGGAAGCAGGACGGTGGCTGAGAAACGCTTTTCCTCAACCTTTGCAGTCTGACTTCATCTAAAAACATGATCTAACATATAGCAAAGTAAGAACCCCCCCCCCTTTGTTTTTTAGATCGGCTGTGTTTAGAAAAGGTTCAAACAAAAGGGACAGAGAGGCAGGAGAAGGTGGCGGACAAAGAGAAACGGTGTCCGTGCTCCTGGCTCCATCTGGTTATCTTCCAAGCCAACCTGGGTGGCCCACCCAGAGCACTTGACATCTTGATGCACTTCAGCAGTTTTACATACACACAAGCTTAGTGGAAAAATAAATGTGCCATTCGTCAGCACATAAGCTGATGTGAGCGAGGAGACGACGTCTGTCCTCCTGGAGCCTGAGCGTCTGTCTGTCACTGCGGGAGCTGCAAGCGTTCTTCCTGTCGGCGGCCTGTTCGCCTTCGCCGCTGCTCTGGTGTTGAACGTTTCACACAAACGCACCGTTTGATGTGACTGAAGCCGTCCCCGTCTGCTGGAGGATGGTTTCGGGTGTTTTCTCTAAAATCCCGCCGACGTGGAGAACCGTCTGAAGAGCAGGTGCTTTCAGGTGCTGATGCAGCCCAACCTGCAGCCTCCAAACCTGTCAGGTTCAAACTTCAGACAAGCAGAGCTTTTAACCAACAGAACTTCCAGGACATGTTTTCAAAGACACGTATCCTCAGGTTCATGTCCACCAAGATGGCTGCCACCCTCGTCAGCCAAGCTCTTCATGCACTTATCGAACCTCACGCTGTCCATCAGGTAAACCTGTAGAAGGTGAAGCCGACACCAATATTTCCAGATTCTGAGCTTGTGGAGGTCCTTAGATCCAGCTGGTACCGTGACTCAGCAGGTTCTGGGATTCTGTTTCATACTTTGACGTCTTGGAACATCAAATTAAAGCAGATTGTCTGGAGATCTACCAAACTGCAACCTGCTGAACTCTGAGCTTCAAATGATCAAATGGGAGGATTCTACTTCTTCCACAAACCCTGTTTGACTCTATAACCACTGAACCATTGGGTCTTTATTATCATACTGGTCAGCTGGATCTGAATAAAGCAATAATCACCTTTGTTCTCTAAGAATATTATCAGCTTATTTTCCTGTTCGTTTGTTTTCCTGCAGGACTAAAAACCAGTGAGGAAACTGAGCTCCGTACTTCAACACCAGGCAGCCATATCATCAATCAGTGGAGAGGAGGATCCCACCACCTTTACCTGTCTGGGAGAAAAACTAAACACCCCTGTTGCCATGGAAACCCATCCTTTATTTAGCTGCTAACTTCACCAGCTTTTCCAGTTCTTCTCTATGATCCAATCACTGTTTCTTCATCTCATTTTAACAGAATCTCGCCACCAAGGAAAAGCTTTAAACTGCAGCAGGACTTTGATTCCCTCAATAGATAAACGTCAGCGTTGGCAGCAGATACACGTCATACTGACCTGTTTAACATGTTAGACATGCTGTGTCATGATGTCCAATCAGGTCAATGACAGAAATCTGTCTGGGTCTGAGGGAAGGTTTAAAAATCCCATTATTGATGGAATGGATGCAGAACAGCTGAGGATTCATGTCAGGTTGGATCATTTTTAGTCATGATCTCATTATTTCCACAGAACTGTGAAGGTTTGGGTTCAGATTAGTTTGAACTTTAAACTTTCATCCTGAAAAGATCTGAAAATGTTAAAAATCAGAAAATTCTCAGCAGATCCTGTTTTTATCTGTCAAACCTGATCCTGTTTACAACCATAAAGTTAGAATATCAGCGACATGAAAGTCTGAGGCAGAGAAACCAGGTGAGGAAGAGACAGGAGCTGAGCAGCAGGTCAGACAGAGGAACCCAGAACCGGAGAACCGGGGGACTGGGGGACCGGAGAACCGGAGGACCAGGGGACTGGGGGACCGGAGAACGGGAGGACCTGGGGACTGGGGGACCGGAGAACCGGAGGACCAGGGGACTGGGGGACCGGAGAACGGGAGGACCGGGTGACTGGGGGACCGGAGGACCGGGTGACTGGTGTACCGGAGAACGGGAGGACCAGGGGACTGGGGGACCGGAGGACTGGGGGACTGGTGTACCGGAGAACGGGAGGACCGGGTGACTGGGGGACCGGAGGACCGGGTGACTGGTGTACCGGAGAACGGGAGGACCAGGGGACTGGGGGACCGGAGGACTGGGGGACTGGAGGACCGGGGGACCGGAGGACTGGGGGACTGGAGGACTGGAGGACTGGGGGACTGGGGGACCGGGGGACTGGGGGACTGGAGGACCGGGGGACTGGAGGACCGGGGAACTGGGGGACCGGAGGACTGGAGAACGGGAGGACCGGGGGACTGGGGGACTGGAGGACCGGGGGAACGGAGTACGGGAGGACCGGGGGACTGGGTGCTGCCAGGGATGGAGCTCACACAGAGAAGGTTGGACTTTTATTAATTGTTGTATTAATGGCCTACATGAAGTTTATGGAGAAGAAAAAAACTACGGTATTAAACTTTTTATTAAACAAACTGTTTTTATTTGAGGTTTATCATAACAAGCCTGAGATTGTGGAGAATTATTATAATTATTGCCATTAAAATGATTTTTTATTCATATTAAAAGTGTCATTCAATCTACATAAATATAATTTTGACCAATAAAACATTAAAAGACTGAATATTTGATTTTCCTTCATTTCTATAACAGAAGATTAGAAGCAGAAGTTTAAAACCGACCTTGTTTTTCCCTCATCTTTCTGGGAGGCGACCTTCGTTTAAAGGGCAACAAAAGTCAAGCTGTGAAAACTGCTGGTAAAACATGAATGTTTGACAGACTGGATGTTAGCAGCTGCTGGATTCACACACTGATCGTTGATCAGCAGAGAGTCAACATGCGGACAGAAAGTGAGAAACGGACGTCACTCTGAGCTATGGAAGCCCAGGAGGGACCGGTTCCCTTCAGTGGTGCAAGTAGAGCAGCAACCAGCGGCTCCATTCAACGACACCCTGAACTACATGGATCTGTTCATGGCAGTAATTACCTGGTATGTGCCCCCGGCAGGTGTAATAGAACTCCCGGCAGAAGTCCTGGCAGAGGCGCGGCAGGTCCGGCTCTCTGTGTGGCATCATGTCCAGGGAGTGGAACAGCACCTGGGCGTTGGGGGAGCAGCGAGCACACTTGATCTCCTCCAGGAGCTGTCCACAGTCTGTGTTGTTGGTGGAGAAAATCTAGAGACCACACACAAAGAGAAGCAGCACCTTATTAAAGGGATTCGCTTGGAAACTTCAACTCATGTTACTCAGCATCATGTGGAGCAAAGAATCGGACGATATTCAGTCAGATAAACACCAAACCAGGACAGTCAGAGCGGCGAGACCCGGTTAAACCCCCGGTGCTCCTGGACCCAACATCCAACAGAACCATGGCTACAGACCAGGGTTACCGCCATGCTAACATGGCAAACTGAATATTCAAAACCATTTGGGTACAAATGATAAAACCTCTAACCTCAGCGTGAGGCGTCTGCAGAATCTCAGATGATGGTCAACTGTTTAAACAAATCCCCCAAATAGAACCAAATCCCATAAACCAGGAAGCTAAACTGAACCGAAGCCAAAACATGTGAGCCCACCTGTCAGGTGTGGATCCGACGCCACGTCAGAGCAGTAACCCTGCTGCAGCGCGTCTCAAACTAAAGGCCAGCAGGCAGCAGGAGACCTGAGCTTCCTCTCTGAGGACATCCAGGCGTCTCTGACCTTCAACATCTCAACAACTACAAGACACTGATGAGGCTGATCCAGCCTGACACATGCAATGACATAGTGTGCAGAAAAATAAACAAAGTCTAATCCAACTTTACAACAACTACTGCTTCAAACTTTATTCTTCCTGTTGAAGAAACAAAAAGAGAGAAAGGAGCCCAAAGTCCAACCCTGAAATACAACCAAATAAAGATATTAGCAGGATTATTTAGGTAACAAATTATCTTTAATAAAACACAAAGTAATGTTTGGGCCGCCAAGCATGCGGTGCTGTTTGGCTCTGTGTGAGGTCTGTGTGTAAACACCAATTTGGAGATAGGCAGGCCCATCGTTCCCACTCTGGTATCAACAAATTAGCAGCCTGTCGGAGTCAATTAAAGCGGGGGACCCAGGGCTGACATATGGACGCCTTAAACCGCCTGCAGCTCTGCACAATACCTGCAGCTTTAAAGAGGCGTGGCGTTCTGCTGGTGCAGGCCGTGCTGGAGACCCTGACAAAAACCCGACGATCCACTGCAACAATATACAAGCATACAAGGTCCCTGGAGCAGGGGATGTTATTTATTGTTCTGTTAGGGATGGCGAGCTCGGACCCGGATCACGTTTAGTGATATCATTTATCACGCTGTGCTCAGAGGGCGCCGCTGCAGCTTGAAGCCATATGTGTGACCCTGTCCAGCGTTGTGGGCATGCCTGCTCCGCTGCTCTGAGGTGCCCATTGATTCTGCGTGCCATGGCCTGGCACACGGTCCACAGAGAGAGGCATGTGTGTGCTCTCAGCCGGACCCCGGGTCCATATGTTGCTGGGAGCCACTCCAATGCTGCCATCATCCAAACCAGAACAAGCAGCTCTTTGTTTGTTGGGTTTGCTGAATCTCTGGATGCATAATTACCCAAAACAGAAAGGAAGTAACAAGCTGGCTAAAAGGGGACCTAACCTTCCCTACAGGTGGTCACAGATCGTTACCATGGAGCTTTAGAGAGCAGCTGTCAGGAGGTTGGTAAGAGTCAGAAATCCCGTCAGCTGGGATTTCCTTCTTATTGTTACAAAAAACACCAGGACAACTTCCAAAGTCACTGTTTTAGATGATTCCTTCTTGATTTAAAAACACAGAACCATCCGTTTACAAAGTTCTGTTCAGCTCCTGTTTGACCCAACGTTGTTCTGCACATGGAGATTGATTAAAGTGCACAGAGCAGGAAAGCAAGTCGTTTCATGGGGGGGGGGGGGGTCCTAAAGACACACCTGCTTCCTTCACCTACTTCCTGCTGCAGATGTAAGCAGAAGCTGTAGGTTAAAACTGCCTGGAAATGAAACATCAGCACCCAGAGCAGCCCTCAGACCGCTACTCTCTAAGATGATGCACCGATGCGCCGGCTGGCAGTGTTCTGGTACCGGTACCGGCCCGGCATGGTTCATCAGGTGAAGCTCAGGCATCGCTGCTCCTCGCTTCACGTTGGCTCGGTTTGTTAATAAAGGTTGTCTTTTTGTTTCAACTGAGCCTGAAGTAACATTTATTTTCACTGTGTCACTTTATCATGTAAACAAAGCAAGAAAAAAAAACAAGATGAGCTCCAAGAATCGAGCGGCAGCACAGATCAGGGATCAGACTCATGTCAAAATAATCGGCATCTGCCTGAAAGATCAGCGGATCTACAGAGTTTTGTATGAAGCTAAAACTGTTTTCCTGGCTGTTATAGATAGTAAAAATAATAAAGCCCCTCCTCCACATGTTGCTGAGCACTGTGGGTCAGCAGGCTGAAAAAAACAGATCCACTTTTTCCTAACTTAAAACCAAAACAACTTCATCTGTTTGGAAACATCTGGAAGGGATGAAGTGGAAACTAAGAGAGCGACAGATGACAGTTTGATCACCTGGATCAGCTAAGAGAGGAAATATTCAAAAACATAAAATTCTCTAACATGTCAGAGTTTTATGATAGAGGCGTTAAATAGGGGGGGGGGGGGGTCTGGGAAAAGGTGTATGCTTGGCCAAGAGAAAAGCAAAAACACAACATGCCCTGGGGGGGGGGCAACAGGCACAATGGGGTTGTTGTTATTCTTCAGCCATAATCAGTGGAGGCTCCGTGTGTGGCCAGGGAGGGGGAGGCCTCCACCCCCCACCCACACCTCTTACTTGCATGACTTGAGCGAATTAAATGATGCAATATGGCTTCTGAGTCCCACAAAGTGAGGAACCAGCCGGCAGCAGGAGGAAGGCAGCGGTTCCTCCCTCCTCAGGCGGCCGGACTCTGAGCGCGGCGCTCCGGGTTCAAGCAGGAAGCTTTCCGACCTTCCGCCGGGGATGGGACGGCGATTGATTGCCATGGTAACGCAGAAATGAACTGGCCACACAAAAGCGTTGCACCAGCATGTTCAAAACACCCACCTAACACCACTCTGCTCCGCTGTGAATAAAACACGGAGCGTGAACAAAACACGAGTTTGTTTAATTTCCCCAAAGAGGGAAACATCCTCAGCATCCCTGGGACGGTCAACCTACCCGGACATCCCCGCGGTGCAGGATCTGATAGGCGGCTCTCCTGGTGGGACAGCAGGACACGCGTGGGTACAACCTGTGGCAGACGTCCCCGCTGCTGCCATCGAGCAGCACCTTCCGCTCCCTCCTCTTCAGGCGCTTGGGCAGGCTGCCGTCGTAGCATCGCCTCCTCCGGGGGCTCAGCTCGCCTCTCTCCCCGAACTTTGCGTCTCCACATTCCCACACGTTGACCGCGATGGCCAGAACCAGCATGAACTGCAAATGCTTCATGGCCTTAAAAACACGCAAAAACACGTCTTCTTCTTCTCACTGCAAATGTTCTTCAGCCTGTTTATCAGGTTAAATTTGCCCAAACAGCAGAAATGCTGTTATTCATGAATAAAACTGCTCTTGATTTGAATAGATATGATCTAAAATAAATGAACAAACTCCTTCCTCAGAATAAATGATTTAACTTGACATTTACTAAAGCAATCAAAAAGGAGGAAATGAAATAGAAGAGTAACGAAATGTCCAGCAGAAGAGCCTGAGGTCCGGCAGCTCCGGAACTAAATAACATGAGGAAAATAAAAGTTGTCTCCAAGTCCTCACAGCGCTCACATGTTTTCTCTGCTGTTTCCTCCTTCTTTTTAACCAGCGCGCGAGAAGCGGGGCGAGCGCACTGACGTATGACTTCACGGGGGCGCGCGCTGTAATCACGGTCGCGCCCACGTCGAGGTGGTGGGTTTACCTGGGAGCGCGTGCTCTGCCCTGGGGTCTGAGGCTGGAGCTGCTCAGAAGCAGCAGTTTGGCTTTTATTGGCTCATTCAGGTCGCGCGTGACATCAAAAGATTATATGAGAGGAATTTATTTGATTTTACTTTTGGGCTGATCTAAAACCCCTCTGAGGAGCAGAGCCACCAGCCCCCCCCATGATTCTGCTCATTTTTAGGAGCAGTTTCCTGAACCACGTTTTTTCTGCTCCATCCACGATGAGTAACTTCACTGAAAAACAAACATCTGCATTAAACACACAGTTCATGTTTATTTTAAAACGTTTTTTTGTTGTTTTTGTACACAGACTTATTTACAGTAAAAATTAAATATTGTCACTGAGGTACTGGTTTCATAAGATTAATGTAAAAATAACATTTCATTGGAAAAGTGTTTCTTCTGCCTTTAACTAGCATTTTTACATAACAGTATTTGTTGATATTTTATCATATTTTTTAAAAGGGCAGAATTAGAAGATAACTGTAGATGTTGGTCTGTCTTGATGACATTTTTTCAATGATCATTTCAGCTCCTAGGAGCCATTTCCACCAGACAAAGCTAACGGAGCTGCTTTCAGGGAGCAGAGCAGAATCCTGCCGAGCATAAAGCGGCTTCATATCCAGGGTCTGTTCATGTTTGGGTTCAGATCCGGGCCGCTTCTCTTCAACTCTCCTTCCTAACATCATCTCTGACTAAAACAGAAAGATTTGATTCACTTATGAGGCAAAGAAGGATGCATGAGGGAGAGTTCAGGCTTTTCTAGACAAAGCTGAAAACCACGGCGTCACGTTTGGAGGAAGTTACTCTGAGCGTCTCCAACCCTCCTCTCCATGAACGCAGCCTGAGATGCATGAAGACCGCAGCAGGCTGGGTGACAGAGGTCCACCCTGTACGGAGAACCAGTTCGGTTCTCTCTCTGGAACAGCAAGGAATAGAAGAACATCAAGCAGCGCTGCAGAGGCCGATGCTGACAGACAGAATATAAGAGCAGCTCAGTTTATTCGATTCTTCTTACAGTTTGGTTTTAAATGACAATAAATCACTGGAACTTTGACTCTAACAAAGAAAAACTGTCTGAGGTTTAGCTTCCAGAAAAGAAACAGGGCTCAGAGATGGCCAATAAAGAGTTATTAATTAATCTGTAAACACATTGAAACGTGTTTATTGTTCATTAATTATGGGTTCCCACACAGGGAGTCTAATCTGTTCAACTAGTGTTGCTGTTACTTATTTCAGATTAAGTAAACCTTGTGAGCTCAACTAGCATTTGTAAACAATTTGTAGCATTTAATATACGTTGAATTTAAAGTAAAACCTTCTAAATGACTTGTAAGAGTTCACAGGTGAATGAATCATCCATGTGTTAACCTTTGATCAGCTTTCTAGTAAAGTGCTGATGCTGGTCAACGGGGGGGCTGAGCTGCTCTCAGGTAACCTCAACACGCTGCCTTTTGTTGTCCTACATGAGACCCTGGAAGGAATCTTAATTTGTCCAGACAACCAGAAATGTGGAGCGATTCCTCTTGCATTTTCCCTTCAGAAAACTCACTGGATAGGGATTTTAAAGACGAGGGCGGCAGAGAAACAACAGCTCTTGCTTTTTAAGAGCAGAACCTGAGACCATTAACTTCAGCAGCACCTGTTCTCACTAGGTGGCTCTCAGATTCCCGGCTCTGCTTATCTGCAGGAATCTGGAGCAGCTGGAATCCACCAGTGGTTGGTCTGATTGTGGGTTATTATGGAAATGACTTTGTGAGCTATGAAGCTGTGGCAGAACCCCTCTCCCTTCCACACGCAGAGCATTTCCATCAGCCGAATGGAAAGGTTTCAGAACTGAAAGGCTTCTGCTGTTTCACGTCTGTAAAAGAGGGAGGGAACAGAACAGAACAGGGAGAACAAATCTGCCACCAACGGCACCGTCACCACAAACAAGATCTCCTAGAACAGAGAACAACTGCGTGAAGACATGTGGGATGCAGCTGTGCAGCCGAGCAGAGCACATTTATGAAGGAGCAGCAGTTTGACAGAACAAACCTCTGAAAAATGAAAAGTCCAGAGTTAATCTCTGACACGATCAGATATGATCACTTTGCATTTGAGCAGAAACCTCCAGATTCAGCTTATTATCCCAGAGAACCAACAACCCCAGGATTTCTGGGCTGCTCTCCCATCAGCCCAGGTAGTAATGTTTGCTTTGTTTGGTAAATCCGTGTTTATCACCTCATTCTAAGCTTTAGGCTGATCTGTTCACATCCCAACGAAGCAAAACTGTCTCCTCAGTGTGAAGCAACGTATCCACTGATCTTTGTGGTTAATAAATAAGTTAATAAACCAAAACAATAATGAATAACTTCATAAAAGCTTTTAGCTGATTGTATAGCAAAGCTGTGATTTCTGTTTAGTTTCCAAACTGTTTTAGAAATTCCTAGATGTAAGATGAAATAGTGAAGATATTCACAAATCTAGAACCGACGTCTTAAATGATCCAAAATCACTTAGAAAACACAGAAAGTAACGATGAAAAAATGGTTTCAAGATCACAGATCAACAGCAACAACCGTTTGAGTCAATATGTGCCAAAAAAGTCATAAAGATATAAATAAGAGCACGGCCTTAGTGCAGTGGAGAAGCGCCCAGAGGCTTCGGTCCTCAACCCGGCCGTCACTGGTTCGAATCCCGGCCTGATGACCTTTGTTACATGTCTTCCTCTCTCTCTATTCCTGCTTCCTGTCTGCCTGCCTTCAAAAATAACACAACATAAAGGCCACTAGAGCCTTAAAAGAAGATATAATTTAATAACTTAAATAAAAACCAAACCAGGTTTGTTTCAATGGAATGTATGTAAATATTATTATTATAAAATCATGTCTCATTAAATTCTATAACAAATGATGATGATCTATAATAAATAATAATAAATGATTTCCATTTGTTTTCCTTATTTCCTCTCCTAAGCTTTTGCAGGTTAAATTATTATTTAAAGCTTGAAACCCACCAGATAAATAAATAAGTTCAGTAAAACGTTAATAAAACTGAAACTTTAATAGTTTTGTGAAAATGTTCCTAAAGTCAAAAAACAATGACGCCAAATTAGGTCTGGAAAATACAGAATTGGAAATCAAAACCAAATTGCGTAGGAAGTATTAGAAAAAGCTGTATGTCAACATCTAACAACCTTTGTTTATTATAAATGTTATCGCTGAAGATCCTAAAAGTCCCGCCTCTGCTGAGGATTTGCGTTTCTTTTCTCCATGGCAGCCATCTTTGCTCTGACGGCACACAGCGAGCAGCACTGTATTACCCTCACACCTTCTTTAATGGCTCGGCTGTGTTTGGCAGCCAGAAGGCATACAGGCCTGTGCAAGTGATCACAATGTCATTAATAGTCCTGACAACAGCTTAATGAGCCTCGGCCATCTGTTTGTTCAGGCTTCAGGGAGGAAAACAGAGAAAGAGAAGGACAAGAAAATCAGACTCGGTAGCGATTTCCAGTTGTGTGGGTGCCTCTGATTTCCACTTGAACAGATCCAAACACACAAGGACGTTTTAAGTGCGGTGACTTATGTAGCGTCATCCAGAGTGAGTCAGGGACTGAGCCTGGGCCGTCTGCCCAGCATCAACAGCCTCTAAATCACCGGCTTCAGCCATCAGACCACACAACCTCGCTTTAGCTTCCTCACCCCTCCTTTGCTCCGTACCACCCTGGAGTGTCCTTAGGCCTTGTTTGGCTGAAGTGTACACATGGCAGAAGTAAGAAAAGCCACCCAGGGCTCCCTAATGCGGTGGCACGAGACACATGCTGCAGACGGCAGTGGGTCCTCTGACAGCTGAGGGCGCACCGATGCGTTGTCTGTTAATACAGCCTCACCGTCCTTAATGCCTCTGATCAGTCCGTTTGCAGCATTGGCTCATATTTTGGGATGTTCTGTTTTGGGTGTACAACAGACAGAAGCTGTGTTCTTCTTGGGGCAATAAGGTTCTATTCAATTCAATTCAGTTTATTTCTATAGCCCCAAATCACAACACGTCATCTCAAGGTTCTTCACAAAGACAGTTCATTCAAATCACACAGACAGATTAGTT
>JAUZNJ010099400.1:0-21412 GCA_034780135.1 Jordanella pulchra
CTTACGGTTTAATATGCAAAAAAAATAATTGCTCTACCTTACGTGGTTCGAATTCTACCGGCATTTAAAAACATGTATGCATTTGGGAGCGCGGGGCGCTCCCATCGTCCGTAAAGGGTTAACACTTGAGCTGTCACGACAAAAAATGACACACATACTTTGTCTGACTGTAACTCTTCGAACATTTGTGCTATTGACGTAATCCCAAAAGATTCTGCCAGCTTAGAATCTTTATGGTAGTCCCAGCTGTTATGGCACTGTGTTGAGTTTTGTAACAGGAAGAGAAAAGCAGATTAGTTGGGAGTGAGAAACCGAGAGAAAATTATACCGTTCTTTAACTCCCCTTAACTCTTTGCCAGTTTGTGCTATCGACGTAACAATGTAATTGATTTTAAAAGCTTAGAATCGCAGCTTTCCATTGATATATGGCACATTACGGTAGTCCCAATGGTTACGCCGCTGTGCAGGGTATTTGTTGCGGCAAAAAAAGAGCAGATGGGGGTAAACCAGGGATTATTAAGACTGTTTTAGCGGCGTTTCAGCCGTAATTTGGCATTTTATTGTACAGTTTGTATCGGTTTGGAGAGAAAAATTGTGAAAAAAGGCAGAAAGAAAGCCAGGGAAGGAAGTAATTATCCCTCTGCTAAAGAAGCAGCTCTTGGATGTGTCAGAAGTGTGGAGTTCAACTCTGCCTTCAATGGACAGAGGCTGTTTCAAACACCATGGTGGATAAAAACGCCTGGTTATTACTGGACTTTATCAAACTGTAGGAATTAAATGAAATTATTCAGGAAAAACAAAACTGCTTGTCAAAATGTATTATAGTATAAAAAAATGTTCTGTCATCTCAACATTGTTGGACCTGTTCATATTTGATATTTGTAAAGGAAAAACTTGCTGAAAATTCAAATCTGTTTTTTTGATGGTTATTTCACACAATTTAAGTATTTATAAACTATCACTTTCTTTAAAAAGATTTTAAAAGTTATACTTGTCCTAAAAAAGTGGTAAAATTGTTTACATATAACTATTTTTTGGACAGATTTATTGATACATAAAGAAAAAATGTTACCAGGCAGACTGTTACTATTACTCTTTAATACATGGGAACAAGGTTAAACTCAACAGCACACATTGATTTGTCTTTTGATGCGGCAGTATTAATGTACATAAGGTGTGTGTTAACCATTTTAGTCCTCTAGGCAATCTTAACAGACATCACACACAGACACATGTTACTATTTAGGATCATTGTAAAAAGAAACATCATTTGGCTTTTACTTCTGCCCTTTTATGATTTTCCATGGGGTTAAGAAAGTAGCTTCTAACAGTACAATGGCTGTCAGGTTACAACTCTCCTCTGTTTAGAAATAAATTTAAGACACCACTTTCTGTGAACAGATTACAAAAGGTACTAATTTACTTCTTTGGCAGGAAAAGACAAGACAGAGGGAACCTAAAAAATCCTTAAACAGGAAGCCGCCATTTACACAGGTTGCAAAAGGGAAGTAAAAGCTTCTGCTACTTTGAAAGGCTTCTTATAGATATAGTAATGTCTGCCAGATCTGATTTTAGACATGGAAGATGAAAAAGTAAAGAGCCAGTGAAATGGGTTTTGTACAAGCTCAAATACAACTCTCACCTATAAGCATAAAGGTATTAGCATTACCACAAAATACTAAAGAGTCAAAAGAAGAAAGAACTGAAAGATCACCATGATTTTGCACTACAGGATAAGAACAGCAGTGATCCTAAGGTACTTACACAAAATGATCCGCAATACTAAGTGTATGTCTCGGGCAACAGAAACTCAGTGAAGACTAAAGTAAAAATGAGGTAAAAATTACTGAGTCTGGTCAAAATTGTCAGGCGTGTGCTCTTCTTCTGAGTTGGCTACCAAGCACATAAGACCTCTAATTATTAGAGAGTTAATCATAACACTGCATTTTGTACTGTTAAAATTGTGCATTATCTAAATATGGGGTTTGGAGAGATCCCTTTAGTTGACACCAGAGAAAACTTATAGACACACCACCTACCAATCAGGTGTGAGTACAATTTATTTCAAGTGTACATATGAAACCATTGCAGGTGATACACAACATGGATTTGGTGCCACTTGTGCTACTAGGTTGCTCCACTCAGCACACAGATGATAATCTGCCCAGACTTTTTGCTACTAAGATGAGGACATTTGTACATAGAAAGGGATGGAGACCTTAACAATGAGGTTTACACCCACACAGATTAGTACATACTCTCTGACTCCAATAACGCACTGAAATACCATATTTTTATGATTTACCCAAAGACACAGAGGGGAGGGAAGAAGGAGAAGAACTCCATAAAACTGGGCTTTTGTCAAGGTGGTGGGAAAATCCAGAAAGGACATTAATGAACAGAACCAACAAAGAAAACAAAACATTGACACTTCCTGTGTCGCTGGGGCATTTAAATTACTCAGAAAGATATCAGACCAAGCCAACCCTTTTTTTTTTTTTTTTTTTTTTACATCAAGGAGCTTTGAATAAATTGAGACATTATTTTTTCTTTAAAATTGTTTTTTTTTCTTTCATTTGCAGCTTTGAAATGGGAATCCATGTGTGTTTACCAATAATAACACTGAGGCAACCTTTTTAATAATCAGTTTCAAATTGAGATTTTATACTCAAACTACAGCTGCTACTTTTTGATTTAGGTGTTTGGTTGGGTGGAATTGTATTGCTCTACATAAAATTATACAGCTATAACTTTTTAAGCTTAATAGCAGTGAGTTAATCAGCCACCTATCCTTCACTATGAGCAACATCACCCTTAAGATATAATTATAAAATGAAACTATGTAAAAAATAATAATAATAATATTTAAAAGGAGAGTCCACTACATTCAGTGCCCTGAAGCTTGGGTGCCGCCTTTGATGTCACCAATTTTGTAAGACCAAGGATAAGAATCTTTTGCTCTTTTAGATAATCGAACTATACTATACAAGCATCTTATAAGAAACTTCTTTGTAAGAATCGCTTGCATTACTAAGTGCGCAGTACTTTATTTCTGAAAGAAGCCATAACATGCCCACAAAGTTTTAGGCTATTTAGGAGGATGATATTTAAAAACAAAAATTGCAGTTCATCACACGAAGTGTTACAATGATTTCGCTGCTAAATTCTGTGTGTGCATCTCAAAGCCATTGTTTGCATTGAAATGAAAATTTCAAAGTAGAAAAAATTTATAGTAAACTTTGGAAGAAGGGGGATTTATAGTAAACACTCAAACGTATATAAAGAAGTCATTTTGAAAAAAACTGCAATCAAAAGAAGGTGTATTAGCCTTGGAAGTTGGAACCAAGAGTATTAAATGTAATTGCAGTCAAACACAGTGTCTTCATTGATTTGTTAGATTGCAGTGTTTACCTGCTTTGCAGCGAAAATTGGATATAGATCTGTTTTAAAGCAATAGCTGGTGTATAATGTTCTTTTTAGTGGAAGTAATGCAGGAAATGTTGTCTTTCTGAGCAACATAGAGCTCATTAAGATGTTTAGAAGAACTTAGGGTGATGCGAATGAACGTTGGTAAATCAATTTGTCGAAATAATTATTTTAGCTATTATTCATTGGCATTGTATTCGATACACTAAAGACAAAAAAAAAAATAACAGTGTAGCTTGTCATCTTAGACATTTATTTACTCTTTACAAACTGAATCTACCTTTTGATATGGTGGGCATTGTGGATGTGAAATTGAGTCTAAACTTTAAGTCCAGGGTTCTTACCAGGACATTTTAGCGTAACAGGCATTTCATTTTGTAAGTTGTAAAAATTACATCTTAATAAATCTGACTAAAAGTCAGCGTAATGGTTGTACGTAGAAGTGTTTCATCGCTTAAGCATAGTTATCTGCTCGTTTGCATATATATGTGAAAACCTGTATGTTGGAGGACATAGAATCAATGCCACCTACAATTGCCCTTTTAAAAGTAATATTTCCTCCACCATTATCCAAAGACCATTTCCCACCATAAAGACCAACCACCTTAAAGCTTTAAACTCACCAACCCAAATTTACAGAGTCCCGTACACTTGCACACCGGTAAACAGAGTTATACAGCGTTTTTCTTGTGCCTGCAACCTGAGCGCTCAGTTACCAGTCTGAGCACACAGTGACACTGGTGTGCAGCGTTACATCTCACACTTACTTTTTTAAAATGCGTCTGGTGCGCTCTGAATTCTGACATACATGCTTTGCCACCTGTCTTCCCACTTCATTCCTTATCTAAAAGCCCTCAACAACGTTATTTTATCTGCTAAGCTTCACCTCTGCATGTCCCCTGCCGGCTCAAATTTAGCTGTGAGTACAGCTCTCTCTGCACTCACTTGCTCAGCCTCTATGATCAGGACTTGTTTGACTTTAGATAAAATAACTATAGCAATTGACCAATCAAAAATGGATCTTTTCATCCAATCAAAGTAATCTGTGTAATCTGTAAATACTGCATTTGGGCAAATCAACCAAAAGATTAAAATACTGCAGCTACAGTGACAGCGATCGCACAAACAAGCAGTGAGATTTGATTTAAAAACATCAAACTGTAATAAAATACACACTTGAATTTTTAATATTGATATATATTTTGATTAACCTACTAAAGCCGTGCATTACAATTAATAGTTTTATTTTTTGGAGCAATTAAACCAAACTCAACTCCCCAATAGCTGGTATCCTGCAACTTTTAGATATCTTCCTGGTACAACTTACCTGAAAGAAGACACAAATGCCTTAATTACCTCCTCATTTAAAGTCAAGAACTCCAGAGTCCTGCAAAGAATCTATTTATTTGATTCAAATGTGTTAAAGCAAGATAGGGTGCAGAATACCGGCTTGGATTCTGAAATGGACCCACATAAGAAGGGACAGACGTTCTTTGTAATAAGTCTATTTCTTATAATTCTTTTATAGACCAAGGCAATAATAAGATCCCTAAAATTTGTAAAAAACATTTTTTACAAGTCATTCAGTAGCTCAGGAACAAAAATAATTTTATTTAAAATGCGGTTATATCACAGTTTTAGTAAGTATAGTTAAATATGTAATAATATTAAGTCAAAGTGTTTAATTCGTTATAGTCTGATGTTTTTTCTTAAATACGACTGTTCAGCTTTGTAATTTCTGCCACTATAGGTGAAGTATTTTGATTTTTTTTATAGTCCAAACTTAGTATTTGCAAGAATTACTTTTTTTAATCACAAAGGCCTCTCTTTGATTGGCCCGTTGGTGTGGTTTACCTACACCCAGTTAAACAAGTCATGAGTGCATAGATGGAGCCAAACAACTGAAGAGAGCCATGCACAAAGGTGATGTTAAGGTAGAAGGGATCAGGTCGAGAGACAAAGCCAAGTGGTCACAGAAACACGCAGTTCCTAAGGGAGCACAAAAAAGGAATGGAGCAAGCTTGCACAGCTTGCACAACAGTGAAGCAGTTTGTCAGATGTAAACGTGCACCAGACAACTTTTGAGAGAGCAGGTGTAGGAATAAAATGCTGTACAACGTGCTCACTGCACGCTGGGGTAGGTGGCACAAAAAATATGCCATTGAACACTTCTGCCAGTACTTTCTATTTACTCCTGTTAAACATGTGTTTTATAATGACAATGAAATATTTCCAGAATGTTGCATATTCTACATTATCATCTGCATTTGGAGGTGTTATGCCTTTTAAGCGGTTGTGACATTAAAATCCGTCTTTGTTTTAGAAACAGTTTCTTCTTTCTGAACACTGATGTGTTTCTGTGACTGCAGGGTACCTAGGTATACTATAGTTGTATACATATTTTTGCAGCTGCTGTGGCTATGTGTAATAATTGTGAAAAGGGAAAATAAAAGGATGATGTGTGTACGTACATATAAATATATATATGTTTGTTCATATGTGAATAAATTCCTTTATTTGCCTACTTAATGGACTTTGTATTTGTATGGACACATAAGTAAAGGCAGGGTTGGAAAAAAAACATTGGTTTTATGGACTATAAGAAGGAGAAGGGGTACGATTTGATAAGATCCACTTGTTCATATCTATTTTTAGACATAAGAACTAAATTACACATATAATGTATTTTTTTATAATTATATATAATTAACCATAGGTTTGGGGCCCGATCTTCAGGTTTGTGCTTGTAAAAACAGATGCAAATGTGTTTCTAATACTTAAAAGCAGACCTTTACAGAAGCTGTAAAATGATTTGAGTGTGCAAAGCATTCTCTGCTTTGAATTCATGAATATGCAGATCTACTCTAATGACCAAACTACAAGTTCAAAGATGGAAGATAAGCAAATGTAAACATTTACCACATGCAAAGCGATTTTGAAAAACGGAAACAAAAGCGGCCGCAGTTTGTGTGTCTTTTTTAGTACTTCTGAAAGTCTGACACTGAAAAATGCCTGCAGCCATTAATGTCAAAGGAAGTGTTTGCGCAAAATCAGAGGATGGAGAGAGAATCTGTGAGCATGACAAATATTTGGAGAGTCAAAAATGACAATTGTAGAATAATGTTAAAGAGAAAAACATTTACAAGTCAGCAAAAATTAATCCTACAGGACAGCAAACAAGATTTATACCAAAAGACCATTTTGAAACTACATTATACTTAAATATTGGAATATTAAGAAACTGAATTTCAAAAGAGCCATCAAAGATGTCTGTCAGCAGGTTCTCACAGAATCTCTTCACATAAGGGATTCTTTTTAATAAACCATAACAATACGTTTTTCATTCTTCTTTGTTTATTCTTGCACTTTGAGATATGAGGTGCATTTTAAATATTATTAGATTAAAAAAAATTAGCTTCACCTCCATCTCCATGGTTTCAAACCTCATCTTTCTTTTACAGTCACTCTGAAACTTCCAGTAGCACTGCCTATTTTAATGAGGCAGAACCAAATCAGTTGGCATATCTTAACCTATGTACAGCAATATTTTTAGATCTACAGCAATTTGCCCATTTATTGCATGTACAAAAAAAACAAAAAACTGTTCGTGCAATTTAGTAAAAGAAAATCGAAAACACAGTCGGGCAGACTATGCACACAGCTCACAAAAGATTCCTACAATAAGTTTGTTCTAAATATCAAATATACACATTTGAAGCTTTTAAATGTTTCACCTTCATAAACACAAGAGTCAGATACTGTATTTCCTAGAATTATTGTTTTCATACCTGAGCTGAGAACAGTATCAAAGTGCAGCACAAAATGCTGCAGGCTAATACACATCGATTTAAAATAATGCCATGCACAGTCCTTTGGACCCTTACCCTGCATGCCAGTGGGGCCAAAGCCTTGGCGGGTGAGGAAAATTGCGTGGTCGTGGTGTTCAGCGTGATCAGGGTCGCTTTTCTGCTGCACAAAAGCCCAGCGGCAAACGTTCTCCAGACTCCTTGATGGGTTTCCTCTTTCAATGAGGCTGATGGACTGACAAGAAAAAGGAAAACTCCTCAGTACAGCCTGCTTTCCCACAGGCAGCAGAACTACATACAACTGTTAGTTAATCTTTAAAATAATGTCAGCAAGAGTGTATCTGCAAAGGAATAGTTTGAGATCTTATTATAAATTACTTTTCCTATCATATGCGTTTAACATAAAGTGATGGGATAGATTGTGAAAGGTAAATTTGTGATTTTGTTGTTTTAATACTTTATACTTAGATTTTATGCAGTGTGGACTTATATTTAAGTTTTCTTTACAAATGTGTCTGGCCAAGGCAAAACCAGGAAGAAGTCTACATGGAGCCTCAAAGAGTGGAGTCTAAGCTTTTCCATGATGTCAAACTTGTGAGAATTGAAAATTTAAGCCCATTTGAATGTTGGAACTCTGCAAAGAAGATCAAGGAGAAAATTCATCGAGGATTTTGTAAAATGAGTTGGTTAGTAACAAAAGCTATTAACTTAAGAAACATTGTATACCATACCACCCCCAGCAGTGCTTGCCAACAAAGGTTTTATATCTAGAAATTGCACTATTTTTGTAAGTAAAGTTAACTGACAGCACTGCATTATAAAATCTGACTTACATCTGTTGATTGTACAGATAAATACATTTCAGATGTCCAAAAATATTACAAAACTAACTTTAATAGTAACAAACACAAACACACAAATAAGTAAAACACCTAAAAACTTTGCAAGTTTACAAAACTAGTAAAAATTAAGTATTCAAGTTTTTATTCATGAGACATATTGTCACACTTTTTACACTTTTATCATGGAAACCAAACATCATATACATAAAATTTATGCACTAGATGGGAGACAAAAGTCTGACACTGGATTTTGCAACCTCTTTCCTCTCTTTTAAATCCTCTTTTTCTCTAAAAATAAAGTAACATTGTCATTAGGATCTGTTGATTAAAATTATTCTTAAAAGTTATGCTTTTTTCAACCTACCCCAAAATGACTGTGACAAGTTACCCAAAAAGACCGTGTTTTCTGATGCTTGCTCTGTCTTAAGATTAGGTTAAATCAGAACAATGACTGAGGTATGACTAAATGCATTAATATCTACTTCAAAAAGTCCAAATGTATAACTACTAGAATTTTTATCTGAATGAGGCTCACTTGAAAATATACAGTAATATTTTTTACTTTGGGTAGTGGAAAATAGTTACTGGGTGCTCATCTCAACTTACAATGTGATGTCCTCTTCTCCATAAGACCTGATGATTTAAAGGAAGAAAACTAATATTCCACTTTTTAGTGAAGAAGATAATTTAGTGTGACAAATTCTCATGTAACAACTAGCCCCAGTCTCCCCCACATCATTAATGTAGCTTGGTTCAAAACTAAAATGGTTCAATTATTCAATATTTTTAAGCAATTAATTATTGGACAGGAAGGATAGTATGGTTAAAGACAGCAGTTTGAAAAGGGCTGTAAGAGAGACTTGAAATGCTGTCGCTTGATATATACAAATCAATTGTTGTCTATAGGTAGATTTGTTAAAACAGCTTCATTCCAACAGCACTTATATACACATAAAACACATGGAAATGAAAAAATGCAACAAGCGGCAATAGAAGCTGCAAATTAGGGCTGCACAATGGAAGTGCCCCGGACAATAAGGGGGAGACCATCACGATGCAAAGAGAGATTAAGTGTTTTAAAATGATTTAAGGGAAAACTTGACTTTTCTTTCTTCTCTCCAAATACCCTTCTACTTCTGTTTTCTGATGCCATACACACAGTATGAGTTGATGATTATCTATCTCTCATGGTCTGGAGAACTTCAGTTATGCAGGCTAGTTTAGAGCTTTTCCTGATTTAAAGTTGTTTTTGCTACTTGAAGCACGTTACCTTTGCATGTGTTTTCTGTGTCGGTGTATAAGCATAGCAGCAGGTTTTGTATTTGGAGTATGTTTCCACATCCCTGTTCTCTATCTTTTCATAAATATAGCTTTTTCTAACCTGCAGTTGATTTTGTTTCTTGCAGCATTTTCTCTTTGCATATGTTTTGTGTCTTTGTGAGTTAGCATCATTTTCATGTTTTCTAATTTCATTTTTGTGCTTGATAGTTTAATTTTTTACTTTGCAAAACCTTTTGAATTTGTCATGAAATCATGTATTTACATGATTATTACATCCTTTGGCCACTGTAATTTTTGTATATATGTGCTTCAGCCCAGTACCATGACAAGATTTATACAGTTTATTATTCTGTCCTGATATTTATAACAAACTGCAACAATTTGACCCATCACTGTGAGTGATACTCTTTGGAACACTTTCATAAATTATTAAATTCTAGGTCTCGTTCAAATCTATGTTAACAGAAACAAGTGCAATAAAATAATCGTTGCAATCCATTGATTAGATTCTCTGTCCCAAATATTTACACCAAGTTTGGAAAAAAAGGCTTTTACCCACAGAGCCCTGAACATGAAACTCTGCAAAATGTTGTGTACCTTAAAAGATTGATACCAACAAGAGATTTAAAAGCCAGTTTGATAGTCTTAAGGATGGACAATTTTCAGTGTTTTTAATTCTTTCTGATGGAACTTTTCTTCTTTTTAAATAGTCTTTGCAGATTCTATTTATATAAAATATCTTATATGTAATGTTATGCAACTAAAAAAAGAGATAATCTCAGTGTTAACTTTTCCGATTAAAAAAGCTTAAATAAGCAAATTACTTTTCCACTCCAAATTAATCTGTAGAAAACACTCTAGAGCTGCAGGCCATTACCCTTTCAAGCAGGATTGTGAAAGCATGCATACTGGCATTTCTCAATAATCATTCAAGCCCAATTGATGTGAGAGTAGGTCTACACTTACATTCTTAATGTCATAGAAAATACAGATTTAACCTAACTGCTTGCAAAAAAGCAACATACTGAGCACCAGATACTTTTTAAAACTCACCTTGGCATAACCCAGCATGATCATCCTCACCAGCACCACATTGATATGAACTCCCAATGACTCATCATGATAAATCTCGTTCACCTGGGAAGCAGAGACAGAAGGGGATTATAAAACATCTCATACAGAAGTTTTCAATTACTTACACAAACAGCTTCTGTATCAAAGACAACTTTCATCCTATGTCCATTCAGGACTGAGATTCAGCATCAGATGTGAGCCACATGAAATCACAGCGCTTGTAATCACAGAGCTGTGCATCGCTGTCAGCAATAAATACCGTCTATCATTGTGTCTTTTTATCAGAGTGCATGATTACTGTATGAAAAAAATGAAATGCAATCATCGAAATAACAGTGTCTGAAGGCCTATCTTAAATTACAAAAAAAGCACTTTTATTTTAACTTTTCAAATAGAATTTCATTTTTTTTTTGTAAGTCTGTTTTTCTAAAATAGTATTTCATGATTTGGACACCGGCTGTAATTTGATGAATCGCTTTCTTATTCTGGAAGATACCAAAAGACAATGCACATGTCATTTCAGCAAAAGAGTACTTTTGGAAATATAAAGAGAAATTCTTTTTACACTACACTGATTTTTGTTTAAATAAAATTAAAAAATTGCTTTTTTAAGCATGAATCTTGACACCTTAAATAAATGTACCAAGAGTGGTCTGTAATATGGTGCTATAAGCATTCCTTCTACAAACAAACCTTTGTGCTGCATGGGTTGATTATGATAAAGCCTACAATTCAATGTCACTCACAGATCCAGGAATGCCTGAAGCTCTACTAGATCAACATCACTCAAAGAGCATTCATTGCGAACTTCAACAGGCTAAGGCCAACTTCAAGCCAATTGCAAAAATCTCCATCAAATCTGATTTGTTTGTCCTGTTTTGCTAATACGGGTCTATGGGAATAGATTTCCCAGAGCTAGATGGTAGTCCAACAGTTTTTCTTTCACAAGCAGACCATTATGACTCTTATAGGGTTCCACCTGAAACTTTATTGAAAATTATTTAGTGAGCAAAATCATATAAACCGGACATGAAAATGGAAAGGTAGGTGAAAAAGAAAGAGGGGAGAGAGAACTTTCCAGATAAATTTGGTAATGTGAGAGTCTAAAGACTTAAACCATTCTGCTGATGGTTAACTTGGGATCATCAAAAATAGGTAATCCATTTTGGGCAGGACCATCATTTTTATTGAAACAACCCTACCAATGAGTGATATGGGTAAAGATTTTTATCTAGCAAGATCATCTTTCACTTTTGTAAAAAAATTGGACTGATGTTTAATCTTATTAAGTCCACAACTTTCGGAGAGATTTTGATACCTAATTATTTTATGTTCCCTGACTGTGTATTGGGGCCTTTTGGAATTTAAAATTAATAAGTAGGATTGTGGATTTTGACCCATGACAGAGTAATCTGAGATTTTGTAAAAAATTTTAACAATTTAATTACTCAAGAGAGTGATGTTTTTGAGTGCTTGAGAAAGAGTAATACTACATCTGCATAAAGTCTGATTTTATATTCCATGTCCTTGAATAAATACCTTCAATAACATTGGTTGCCTGATTGCTGCTAGTGTTTCAATAAATACAGCAAATAATGAGGGGGGAGAGCGGGCATCCCTGGCTAGTGCCCCTGTGCAGATTAAAGGTAGTAGAGGTTTGATTATTTGCTCAAATACATGCTGTTAGGGAGCTGTATAATATTTTTAAATAATTTATGAAGCCGTTACCAAAACCAAACTTATTTAGAGATGCAAATACCTCTAAATAACTATCAAACACTTTTTCTACATGTAATGATAAAATGTTAGTTTTAAGGTTTTCACTTTAGGAATAGTGTATTAGACTTATTAATAGACCACATTGGTAGAAGCATGCCTTCCCTTTATGAAGCCAGTTTGGCCTGAGGGGATTTAACAAGCAGTTACTTTTTTTAAATGTTTGGTGAGAGCTTTACATTTTTTTAAAGTCAATGTTAATCAGAGATATAGGTCTGTAGCTGGTAGGATAGACAGGATCTATGTCTAGTTTTAGCAGGAGACTAATATTTGCAGAATTCATATTTGGTGGAAGCCTACCCTTCTCCTAGGCTTCCTAATTTATTACTGGGTTCAAAGGTTTTTATTATGAAGTCTTTCTGTTATCAGTTAGTTTTTTTGTCAAGGATATTAGTACGTTTTTACTTTTGCTTTATGAATTTTACTAACTGCTCCTTCTTCCAGCAGGGCTTCAAATGCTTTGAAAGCTTCCACTAATTTTTGTTTATTTTTGTTTTCTTTTTATGCAATGAGAATTAGATTATTTTACCTCTCATCACTGAGTTTTCAGCCTCCCACAGCAAAGATGCTGATGTTCCAGGGAGAGTATTATTTCCTAAATATGAAGTCCATGCATATTGAATAAAATCTACATCTTACAGCAATGATGTATTTAATCTCCAGCCTTTACTGCGAATAATTTCTTTCTAAAATTCTAGACGTCAATAAACAGGAGCATGATTACTGATGGGTATAGGGAAAATCTCAGTGCCTGAGATATTAGTTAACAGAGAGCTGCTGACTAGAAAATAATCTGAACGAAGGTAAGCGTGATGCACATATAAGAAAAAAGTACATTCCCTGCTGTTTAACGAACGGTTTGTACTGAAACCATAATTTCCCTCTATGAATAATGTCTTATTCTGATTCTGTTAGGGTGAAAATAGCAGCATGCATCATAAAGTCCAAAGTCCCTCATGTACTGCTATCGACAGTGACAGAAAATTATACACGTTCTGTGACTCACCATAACTCCCTGACCGTTAGTGCTATTGACAAAATTCTATGAAGTTTGTGTCAGGTTTGGAGAGAAAAATATTGAAAAAAGCAGAGAGCAAGCCAGGGAAGGAAGTAGTGTTCCCTTTGCAAAAGGAGCACCCCTTGGATAAGTGAGGAGTGTGGAATTGGACTCTGGCCCCAATACACACACACGCACACACACAAAGACAGTTTTAAACTTTTCTGGCAGGTTTAAATGGTTAATACAAACTCACACATTTTGACAAAAATGGAATCTGATTTCTGGGTGACAACTAGTAAAAACATCAAGACACTTCATGTGCAACCATTGGCAAAGTTTATTATTGAGAGCTGTTGTGAACCGGTGAGTGTGTGAGTGCATCTGCAAAGGCAATGTTATCATACACTGTGTTATAAGGAGCTCAATTCTTTTCCACAATGCTCTGTAATGGCTGGCCCTTGACAAGATGACCCTCTCTTTAATGTGAATTGTGTTGGAGTGGAACCACAGTGACATCTCCACCCCTAACATGCTACCAATTCTGCACTATGGTGCCTCTCTAGATATGCCAGATTATCCATTGCGGGTCTCCATGTACACTAAATTACTTTCAAATCAGATCAGTCCTGCTGTGAACTCAGCTTGTGGTTCGTACATTTAGAATGAAATGCTTTGCATGATGACAACAGGTGAATATTTCAGAAATAATAAATGTGAAGCATTGAACCAAAATGCTTCCAAAAAGGAGAATAAATCATATACATCATATTTTAATATTAAATGTAGCCAAAATGTTATCACTGCATTACACATGAACAGGTAACATTTAAATAAGACAGATGACCTTTTGAACGCATTCAGCTGCCTGTCGCACAGCTCCGCCCTGCTGTGTGGAGAAATTATTGACTGTATGTTGAACATCTATCGACTCAGTGAGCATCTCAACTTACTGCTGAGCACCTCCCATACCTCCACTGACACAGTGGGTTTAATTTTCTCTGAGGCAATGATTTCTCACTAAACTTATCCATCTAACTGTCCTCAGAGCAGCTATCATGCCTTATCAACTGAAGTGCTCTGGCACAAAAGAACAGCGAATCTATACACCAAATTACGAAGTGTCCAGCAGCTTTTTTGCCTTCGAAAACTGAGATATTTTTGATGAAACCATTTTTGTGGAGAAACCTGGAGGGACAGATGGATTAAACTGAACTCTGCTTGCAAAGCACTTCAGCTCTGCCATCTGCTGCTTCTTCAGACAGATCTAAAAGCAACCACTCATTATAATTTATATATACCATTCAGCTGGCCCTAAAACGTTAATGCTGCAATTTCTCAACCGCTTCCTCGCAGCTACAAGAGAATTAACTCCTTCTCGGTATACTAGACATGGTCACCCCAGCTTCATTTACACAGTTCAAGAACACTAATATAAAAAAAAAATCTACAAAAGACCTCAGAAGAGAGAAAAGCAGGTTACAGCTGAAGATTAAATCAATAAAAAAAAATCTCAACTGTCACTGAAGGTGACACATCCTCCATGGTAAAACATACAGAGAATCACCTGTTATGAGCTTTAATAGCCTATTAATGTCTCTTTGGAGTAATGTACCCTTTATTTATAGACGCTTGCTGTCGTGCTTCAGGTTGCACTGACTTTCAACTGACAGATGTGAAACCTTTAGTACCACACAGAGTTAAGTTACATAGACTAAAACTTGGAGGCGTTTAAAAGTGGGATATTTTGCCTGCCTTGTGTGATGTATGAGCAGCTAGTCTGAGACTCTGAAATGTGTTTTTTGTTTCACTTTTATTTAACATTTCATAGTTTAGTGGCTACTTGTGGCTGGAACCAACAGACTTTTGAATTACGATGTTAGGGATCTTGAAAATGACGCTGATTTCACCCTATATACACTTTAGGATGTAGACACACACACACCCCAATTAACATTAAGCCAGTATTTCCACTGACAAAAGGAACATTCATTTTTTTTTCCTTATTAGGCGAGTTTACTACACAAGTCAATTAAAGTTGTAAAAAAGATCTTTCCTTTGTCATTTTTTTAAGAAGCTCCAACTCTTCATGTTATTCACTTTATTTACATTTTTAATAACCGAACCAAGTTTGCAGCAAGCTTCTACTACGGTGAGGTCCTTTTAAATATTTATGAAATTTATGAATGTATTTTAGCTTCCTTACCCTGGTTATCATAGATTCTACTCACTTTATTGTATACCTTTTTTTCTCCTCCAGTAGTTTGTGGGAAACTATCAACACCATCATTCATCTGAGGACAAAGGTAGCTACATTAACAAAATAGTTAAGGGGGGAAGAAAGACCTCATGCCATCTTGGAAAAATTGAAGACTGTCTGAAGCAACATGAACAGGGGACTCTGCTAATCCCCTCCATAAAAGGGAGAAAAATCCCATCGATCAGTCTCCAAACTCTGTGAGAAAGTCTAAAATTAGACAAACAGAGGCTGTTGGTACAGCAAATTAATGGCGATATGATATGATTGCAAACTCCATATGGATGTCCACATGTCAATACAGTGTATGTGTGTGAATGCAAAATTATTTACTATGGTGATCACTGTCATTTTTTCTTCCTGCAGCAATTTATCTTTTTTATATAATGAATTCTTCTACAGCTGGAAACTCTGAGTCATTTATTGTTTTGGATAAAAGTAAAGATGGTATAGTTGTTATCAATACAGATATAAATACAGTCAGACTCTTTTAAATTGAAAAAATGTCTAGACTCCATAAAGCAAATACAGCTGAAAATAGTGCCACAAATGGCTGTGACAATTAACATCGAAATGCAAAAGGTGATATGTGTTTGACATTTGTCCCATTTGGTTAAAAAGACCCTAAAAAGGAAAATTAAGAGCCTTCTTATTTAAAAAATGAGCAAAGCACGTCTTTTGAGTCAGATTTTGTGTTTTAAATGCAATCTGTTTGGCAGTGGCAGTTTCTGATATGGGTGACATATACACTGTTTAAAAAAATAAACGAAGCACTCGGATAACACATCCTAGATCTGACTGACTGAAATATTTTCATTGAATATATTGTTATGCACACATTCTAGCCACATGAGCTCTAGCATTGTGCTGCATTAGGAGGAACCAAAGGCCAACCACACCAGCATATGGTCTCACAAGGGGTCTGAGAATCTCATTATGGTACCTAATGGTAGTCATGCTACCTCTGGCAAACACATTGGGGGGCTATGCGGCCCTCCAAAGAAATGCCACCCCACACCATTATTGACCCACTGCCAAACTGGTCATGCTGAAGGATGTTGTAGGCAGCAGATCCCTTTACACGATGTCCCCAGTCTCTGTCACAGCTGTTGAATGTGGTCAGTGCTTTCATCTGTGAAGAGCACATGGAATCAGTGCCGCATTTGCCAACCGTGGTATTCTCCGACAAATAAAAAGGAACCTTCACAGTGTTAGGTTGTGAGCACAACCCCCATCTGTGGACATCAGGCCCTCATACCACCCTCATGGAGTTGTTTTAGTTTTTTTTCGAACCATTTGTGCAGACACATGCACATTTTTGGCCTGCTGGAGGTCATTTTGCAGGGCTCTGGCAGTGCTCCTCCTGTTCCTCCTTCCACAAAGGCGGAGGTAGCAGTCCTGCTGCTAGGTTATTGCCCTCTTAAGGTCTCCTCCACATCTCCTGGTTTACTGACCTATCTCCAGGTAGCACCTCCAACCTCTGGACACTACGCTGACAAACAGCAAACCATCTAGCCACAGCTCGCATTGATGTGCCATCTTGTATGAGCTGCACTACCTAAATCACTTGTGTGGGTTGAGTCCATCTTATAATACCATGAGTGTGAAAGAATCACCACAGATTCACAAAGGACCAAAATATCAGCCAGAAAGCATAGGCACTAAGAAGTAGTCTGTGGTCCCCACCTGTAGAATGACATCTTCATTGAGTGTGTGTTGCTAATTGCTAATAGTTTCCACCTGCAGTTTATTCCATATGCACAATAACATGTGAAACGGTCAGGTTCTGGGGCTCTTTGTGTTTTTCTTTGGGTTTTTCTTCTTTTCTTTTCTGTCACTAGATGGAGCCAGCGGCTGTGGTTAGAGTGGTTCAGTGTCCAGCCTGCAACCTATTACCTAAGTAGTTGAGTATTTAAAGGGGTGTCTACTGTCACTTCAGTTGCCTGAGTGTTCAACCTTTATCGTATTCAGAGCCCTCGTGAGTAAGCCTAGAATATCCAGTTGATGCCTTTTGAGCATTATTTTTGATCCCAGTTTCTTTACCTCCGAAGGAGCCTTCACTTCTAGAGGTTTTCCATGGATGTTCCAATTCTAACTGTCTGAGTTCAAACCCAAGTTCCTAGACGCCTTGGAGAATACCCATTGGTAGCCAAGAACCCTCTACATGACCTCTCCTGGAGAATACACTTTCCTAGTCTTTCTATTTAGACGGCAGCCATCTTCACCTAAGCGCCCTTCAAGTACGGTCTGCTAGCTCGCCCTCCGCCACAGCCAAAGCTTCAATCTAAATCAACTCAATCCATCCTGCACACCCTCTGCTGTTTGTACCGCTACGGATTTAAATTCCTCTACCTGAGAACCCCAGACCTAAACCCCCTCCCAGGACCTTCAACCAATTCAAAAGAAGTAAGATCAATCCTGTTTAAGTAATCTGACTTCAAGAATTCCTATTGTCATTGAACTTATTATCCCGCTCCTATCTCTCCAGTGTGAGAGTTTCAGTCTGAGAACCTCCATGTCAAGGGTGCAATTCCTACTACCTTTTCTGTATTGTTCGTATTGCAATAAATTATTTAAATCTACTTTGTTTCCTGTTGTGTTCTGCATGTGGGCTAAGAGCTTAAACTCCAAAATGACAGAAACTGATTATCAATTAGTGTTTCATCCTAATAGAACATTTTGATTTCACAGAAGTTTGATTCAGTGGAATCAGGAGTTTTATAATGTTGCTTATGTGTTCCCTTTGTTTTTTGAGTAGTGTATACTTATTTACTGTATTGCAGAAAAGTATTCAATCAGGGGGAATACCTGCTAGACAAAGCTAATCTTACAGATGCCTGAGAAGCTGTTTTCCAGTATGAGATGTTTTTGAAAAGGAGCCAGTCTTCAGTCAAAGTTTTTTAAACATCATTCTGTTTGTTGCAAAATTTCTTTAACTTGTTTTGGTGAAGCTGTAGGTAAAAACCCTACTACTTTTTCTCTTGAGCTTCAAGTCCTTGATGAAATCCTTTGACCAGCCAATACAAAGGCAAAAACTGCATCTGTTACACTTTGCAAAGGGTAATAAATGCTGCTTAAATGAAGATCACTAATCTTGTTGTGGATGAATAAATATACATTTTTTTGCCAATAACAGTAGTTAAAAATTTTCCCCTGTGGACAGTGCAGAAAATCTGTCCATGTGGATGCCAGTGGAGGGGCAGGGAGGCTAAAATTATGTAATTTGGATCTGTTGGCCATACAGGCCCCACAGTCAAGTCAAGCATGATTCAAGCTTAAGAGTGGAAACATTGCCAATCCCACCCAACAACAGTGTCTGACCTTTCCAATACTCTTCCTAGGTGTCTTCAAGGGTGAGTCACGCTCGTGAGAAAGCCTTTGCATTAGGAATACAATCTCATTTAAAACCATGAGTTTACTAAGGACTGTGAGATATTACCTTTGATTACTTGATCTCGTTTAAAAAAAAAAAAAAAAAAAAATTCTGGTTTTCTTTAGTTTAGCTTAAATGTGTAAAATACTGTTTACTGCATAGGGATATCAGTCTGTTAAACTAAATGAGAACATACTTAATTAGAATAATTAGCACACAGAGGGGGCATTGATTACTCAGGAAATTATGTCTATTTACATAGATTTTCACCCTGAAAGCTTTTCATTTCTGCAAATGTCGGTTGAGAGGGCTTGAAGCTGTTGTTTGGAGAGATAATGGATCTTTGCTGGACACAACATTTTCTTTGAAGTCTGTCATGGCCACTGAGGCAACGTGTAATACGTTTTTCTTCAGACACATTCTAAAAGATGTGAGACAAATATGGAGCTCTTATTGATCTCTTGACTGTCTGAGAAGGAGAACTGATGGTTTAACAACAAAGACTGAACTTTACCTTGATCATTTGCAGAACTGCTTGGAAACTACAAAAATATGTATAATTACTGAAACAGAAAGTAAAAAAATGCTGAATGCAGAATTAACAAAATTGGCATGAAGTGTAACGTAAAACAGATTTGTTATAAATAATCCCAATATATTTCATATGATATTGAGTTCAGCCTAACATGCATAAACCTGGAGCTGTGCAAATGTAACAACATCGATGTGCTAATAAAAAATACAAATCATTCATGGTTTTTCTCAATTTATCCAAGCCTTTAAAAGGGGAGATTTTTAGTATGCCTTGCAGTGTCTGATTCAGAATCTGGTTTTCTTGCAACAAAAACAATAAAAACAAACACCACAATAGCAGTAATACAGCAGGTAAAATAAGTGTTTAACAGGCCACGATTTTTCTCGGTAAAAATATTTTACAGGCGCTATTGACATGGCATTTTCAGCAGAAGTCAGTAACAATACATCTAATTTACACCAACAAAGAAATCCACTAATACATGTCTAGAAATTAAGTCATGTGTAATAATGTGGAATAACACAGGGGAAAAGTATTGAACACACTTACTGAAATTAATTTTAATAATTTGTACAAAAGTCTTTGTTGGCAATGACAACTTCAAGACACTTTTTTTTTCTTTCTCTGGAACCAATTGAGAGTTTCATTGGCTGTGTGTTTGGGGTCATCGTCTTCCTGAAATGTCCACCCTTGTTTCATCTTTATTATCCTGGTAGATGGTAGCAGATTTTTATGAAGAATATCTCTGTGAATTTTTCAATTAATCTTTCCTTCAGTTATTTGACATTTGCCAGTACCATATGCTGAAAAACAGCCCCACGCCATGATGTTCCAACCTCCAAACTTCACCGATGCTAGCGGTGAAGTTTGGAATCCAAAGATGGCATCCAAAGATGATGATTTTGATCTCATCTCCGAGTATTTCACAGGCTTGTCTAAACGTTGTGCGGCAAACTAAACAAGCTTCAATATGCTTTTTCTTCACCAATGGACTCTTGCATGGTGAGCGTGGCATTTGAGTGCATTACTTATTTTCTTTAAAACTATGGTACCATCTAATTCCAGGTCTTTCTAAAGTTCTCAACAAGTGGTCTTTGGCTCTTGGACAACTCTTCTCACCCCTCTGTCAGCAATCTTGCAAGGAGCACCTGGTTTGGTTGGTTTATGGTGAAATGTTCTTTTCAGTTCCGGATTATAGCTTCAACAGTCATCACTGGGACATTCAGAAGTTTAGAAATCCTTCTGCAACCAATGCCATCATTATGATTTGCAACAATAATATTGCAAAGATCTTGAGAAAGCTCTTTATTTTCACCTATCATGATATATTTCTTGTGTGATACCAGAGACACCTTTTTATAGGCCATCATTTCTTTCTGTGTCCTATAACTCAAGTAATCCCTAATCATTTTGTTTTGTTGTGCCTTTTAGAGGTGGACTAATTAGTCAGCTTTTGTATAACTCAAGTGTGTCTGACCATAACGGCATAAAATAATGGTGATTTTCCTTCGTGATATTTTTTGCTAAAAACTGAATTGAATGTTACACTAATTGCAGCTAATTATCCAGGCTCCAATCAGACTACAACAAATATGTTTATCCATGGTGATATACTATTTCTCTGAAACTTTGTATTTATTTAAAGTAGGGAAAATGGAAACAAAGAAGGGGAACTCGAGAGCAGCCACTGTTTTTTGTCAAAGCCCAAGCAATGTTGCAATAAGATTTAAACTGTATAGCTATAGAAAATATGTTTGACTTACTAGTCACCGCAGTAAAAAAGTATAAACAACTGATTTTTATACAGTTTTATCAAAGGTTTAGCCATTACTTTTAAATTGAAGTTTATTCTACAGTTGTGGTCAACACTTTACATACACTTGTAAAGTCTTATTTTTCTGTGATAGAGTGATCGGAACACATACTTGTTTGTCATAAAAAACATTCATAAAGTTTCATTCTTTCATGAATCTATTATGGGTCTGCTGAAAATGTGACCAAATCTGCTGGGTCAAAAATATACATACAGCAACATAAATTGTCAA
>JAUZNJ010099411.1:0-21408 GCA_034780135.1 Jordanella pulchra
TATATGTGTGTGTGTGTATTGAATCTCTTTTAGCTGAAAAACCTCAAACAAAAGTTTCCAGTAGCTGAGGATCAGACATGCACAATGATGAGGAGGATTTTGTTTGGCTTTGGGTGTGGGCTTCATAACTGGGCCATTCCACAAAGAGAGCTGTATTCTTTTCCTTTTTTCTTCACTAAAAAGTGTTTCTGTAAATCCAGGATAACAGATGCTAGTGCATCTCAAACATTTCTCAAAACACACGCTCAGCCATGCAGCTCACCCAGTGAGCTGCTCCCTCCTGCGCGTTTCCGCCTCTGTGTGGCAGCTGGACTTACTGTTTGTAGACGATGCAGCTGCATCTGATCACATGGATAAAGGAGAAGGGTGCTTTGAGGGGAAGTTTGAGGAGGAGATGTGGCCCACCACTGTTTGTAAACTCCATCAAATACAAAACGTTTTCCTTGGCCTCAAGTATATGTTTGTATGAATTCATTTAAGACCTAAGCTAACCATCATGGGTCATAGCTAAGCCTCTTTTCCTGAAACAAACTTCAGAAATGACTGCAGGCCTCAGTGAAGTCTAGTCTGTAGTGAACGCGTTCTGCTTGAATACTCTTAAAACCAGAAAGTCTCCCTTCACTTTTTTCATCGTCTCCCCTCTCTTTTTGATTTCATGTGGCTGGGTATTTGTATGATCAGAGTTTTTGGTGTAAAGTTTCCGTGTAAAGTGGTTTCACTGCAACAGGAAAAAAAAAATGCCTCTGGGTTGAGTCATGTCCAATAGAGCCAGCAGGGGAGGGAAGACAGGGAGAGAGAAAGCTTTCCCTCTCTGGTTTTACAGTTGCTCTCCCTCCATTGGCCAGACTTGTTTTGGAAAGAAAGCCTCTTCCTCCTTTTTAATTCTCGTCTTTTACCATTTAAATCACTTTTTACTTTGTTTTTAATTGGACTCCAAACAAGAAAGCTGCAAATCATAGTGCTAATCGATTGATGTCTAAAATCGTTCTCTTTGCTGATTCTTTCATGATAAAAGATGTTTAATCCCTCCCCGAAAGAGGGTTGCTCACCACTGTTGACCTGACCTCCTGTTTTCATTGTAAGATCATCCTCTGTTTTTGCCTCCTGAGAAAACATTATTTCAGACATTATTTCAGATCAGCACAAGCGTCAAAAGTTTGGCATCTGCTTTCTGTCCAGAGATCTACACAATCCAGGGAAATTCTTACGGCCGACCCTGCTATCTGCCCTTCATGTACCACGGCCAGTGGTTTCATAGCTGCACAACTAGCGGGCGTGACGATGGCTACTTCTGGTGTGCCACCACCTATAACTATGACAAAGACCAAAGCTGGGGATTCTGTCCAATCAAGGGTGAGTTATCCCCTGATACGGTCAAAACAAGGTTCCTACATTTCTAAGAAAATAGATCTGCAGACTCCGAGGCCCTTTGACTGACATCTTAACCCTTTTTGTCGCCGTCAGGCAGCAGCTGTGAGGCATTTTGGAACATCGATCCTGTGACAGGCAGCTGTTATCAGTTTAACTTCCAGGCTGCTTTGTCTTGGGGCGAGGCTCAGATCAGCTGCGAACAGCAGGGGGCACACCTGTTAAGCATCAGCAAACTACATGAGCAGACCTACATTAACGGTAAATGGATTCTGTATTTGAAACATGTATTTTAAATGTGACATGTAATGCGTTTATCATGAAAATAAAACTCACACATGTCTACAAAGAATAAGAAAAGATAAATCTCAGTGATCTTTATATGAACAGTATTTGATTATTTAATATTAGAAATTAAACAAATGTATCCTAATATACTAAAGTTCAGCCTCTTTCATAGTAGTGGAGGTTGGGGCTGCAACTAACGATTATTTTGCTAATCGATTCATCTGTTGACTATTTTTTGAATTAATAGATTATTAATCTATGGCGAAAGTAAAACTTTTCCACCTGAGGAGTTCTGGATACAGCATATTGATGGATGAAAAAGTTTTGTGATCTGTCAGCTAAAGGTGTGTTTTAGAGCCTCTATACGCCAGTTACTAAATTAGTTGAAGATTATTTCAATAACTGATTAATCACAATTAATCTGATACATTTTTTCAGCCCTAGTGTAGATGAATGAATTAAACTATAAATGTATCCATTACGGTTTGATTAAAAATAGGTGGATTACCTAAACTTTCTATGATGTCATCATCCATCGATTCTAATTAACTGAAATTCATAAATATCTTATTCATTCCGATGGAAATGTAGATATCATTGCTAGCTGTAACTAATTTTAGTCATATATTAAGTGATCATAGGATAATAACAGCCCAGACATGTAGGACTGATGGTTCTGTTCATGTCTGTTACCCATTCTTCAGGTTTGTTAGCACTTTGCAGCATGAATTTTCACCTCTTTAAACCCAGATTCAACTGAATGATTGTTTTCTCACAATTCTTCTAACTTCTGCAAAGTTTTTTTTTTGTCTGAATTGTTATTATTTGGTTACTTGGTGTTTGTTATATGGCACCAGAGCAATTCACATTTCCTGTTTGATAAATTTGTGACCTTTGTTCTACATATTCAGGATCCAATATAATTTTTCTCTACTTTGTTTTTAGTTTGCAGTTAAAAATAAAGTTTCCTTTGTTTGTAGGTATTCTGAACTCTCACAGCTCTGCCTTATGGATCGGACTCAATCACTTGGTTCTCATTGGAAGCTGGCAGTGGACCGACTCCTCACCAGTCAAGTATTTAAACTGGGAACCAGGTCAGAGTAGAAAAGCAATCCCAACCTTTTTGGTTTTCTACATACATACTTTGCTTCCCACAAAGGGCTACATGCAGATTGGTTTTAGATTTTGCTGAGCTCTGTTGAAACATCTGTTTGGGAGTTTTATTGAGCATCCACAGTGAATTGATAATTTTTTTTTGTCGCTTTTTTTTTACCGAACTACAGACCAGCCAAGTCACGCTGAGGAGGAGAATTGCGTCGTGGTCAGATCTGAGTCATCGGGACGTTGGCAGAACCGAGATTGCTCCGATGCTTTACCCTATGCCTGTAAGAAGAGGCCCAACGCTACACTGGATCCCTTCACTACAGGTCTATTATGTAACCCTCCTAAGAAGAATAAATCTCCAATGATTGGGTTAAACTCTTTAAATTGGTGTTTTTGTGTGTTTTTTTTCTTTTGTAGATTCATGGGCAAATGACTACAAATATGAGTGTGATGTGGGCTGGCAGTCCTTCCAAGCCGGCTGCTACAAGCTCTACTCAGACAAGAGGAGCTGGAATGAAGCTCTGAAAACATGCCAGCAGACGGACGGCAGCCTGGTCAGCATCCATACTCTACCTGAGCTGGAGTTCATCATTCACAACGTGAAGAAAGGTGATTTCAATTAATGTAATACACATTTCTGGTGCGTTGTGGTACAAAATTTAAAAGGAACCCTGATAAAAAAAAAGGTTTGCTCTTTAAATGCTGGACCTTGTTTACATCCAGGATTCATTTCCTCTGAAACTGCATTTTTTAACTAAATATTTTTTCCCCCTGTTTTAAGATCTTGAGCAATTGTGGATAGGGCTCCATGACATGGACATGCAAATGGACTTCCAGTGGACAGACCACACGCCTGTTACCTTCACCCTCTGGCACCCGTTTGAACCCAACAATTTTCGTAACACGCAGGAAGATTGTGTTTCAATGTGGGGCCCTGTAAGTAAAACCTATGCATCTTCAGATAACCTGCTGACATTGAAGGATCCATACCGGGTGTGAGTCTGGTCCATTTGCATACATGAACCAACTGTTCTGTGCAGGAAGGCCGTTGGGACGACAGTCCCTGTAATCTGACTCTGCCCTTCATCTGCAAGAAACCAGGAACAAAGAGTGATGGGAAGCCACAAAACCAAGAGTGCAAACAGGTGTTACACTTTCTTTCTATGGTTTTGGAGCTAAAATGTATTCGTCTTAAATCTTGTACAGCACATACATTTTTTTCACTTGTTTATTTAGTTAATTTTCTCTCTCTGTGAATAGGATCAGTTTGTTTGACATGTAGTTTTAGGATCTCTAAAAACCAAAAATGAAACAGGCTTTGATTTTGGTCTGCATTACTAACAGATCCCACTATTTTGTTTTTCCGAACTTTATGTCCACATTGAACATTTCCATGTTCTATCATTTTGAAACTACTATTGTTACTGTATTTTATTGGGTTTTTATGAAATAGACCAAAGCAAAGTGGGGCATACTAGTGGAATGGAAGGAAAATGAGTCAAAGGAATTTTTTTCCATACATCTGTATTCGGTCTAATTCAGAATTAGCTTATAAAAATATATCAGACTCACTCTAATCAAACATGTTTTTAATCTCCATTTAAAGTAACTAAGGGTTTTTTGGTACTTTATTCCAGATTAGTGGAGCATTAGAACTCTTTTCCATGTTTGGTTGTTCAGTCTAATTCAGAATTAGCTTATAAAAAATACACTGACATACACTGATTCACTGAAACACTTACAATGAGTCTGTAATGTATTATGGAACTAAGCAATTCAGTGGTTTATAGAATAACAGGGAGCCAGAGTAATGATTTTAGCACCTGGACAGTGTGCTCCACTATCTCAGTTTTAGTGAGGACATGGAAAGCAGCATTCTAGATCAGCTAAAGCTGTCTGATCAACTTTTTAAGACACCTTTTTAGTAATCAATTCTACTAAAGATAAATAAATGAACTAGTTGTTCAAAATCCTGTTGAAAATGAGTCCTTTAATTCTGGAGATGTTCGTTAGGTGATAAAAGGTCGACTTTATTATTCTATTTATAATCTCTGAAGGTTCAGGTCTGAGTCCATTACTACACACAGATTCCAAGCCTGTATTTCCCAGGTAGATAACTTTGTAACTCTCCTCAGTTTTATTTTGATTCCGCTTGTCCCATCCATGTGTTGATTTCTTCTAGGCATTTACCCAGCACTTGAAGAGATTCATTTTCACCTGGTAACACTGTAATGTACAGCTGTGTGTCGTCTGCCTAGTTCTGGTAACTTATGTTGTATTTTTATGGTCTCCAATGTAAAATGACCTAGTGACACAAAAAAATCCCTGATGTTCAAGTAGGATTTGCTGTAACAGAAAGGCTGACTTGGTTTTCCAGGCGCTCTGATAAAATAGAGTTATTAACAGTGTTGAAAGCTTCACTAAGGTCCAATAATTCCAGTACTGTTTTACTTAAAGTCTAGTCCCTTTTTTTGGGTAGAGTGAAAGTCCTGGAAGAAAACCTTTGGAGGTTGCAAAACACTTGAGTAGCAAGAATATGCAAAGGTGACAAAGAAAATGTGTTTTTTAGCAAAGCTTGGACTAAGCTTTCAATCCAAATACATGCCTACTTTTAAGATTTTATTTGCAGTCCGTTACTGCGTTAGTCAAACGTATGAAATCCCAACAAAATGCTTTAAGGTTTGTGGTTACATGAGATGATAAATGAGGCTTATCACTTTTAATCAAGACAACATAACAAAAAATAAAGGGGAGGTTTCAGCAGATCTGTTCTCTCAAGCAGCTATTAGCTCCGATTTTTGTAGTGCTTGGACATTTTCGAGCTTCATTATGCGAAGTAAAAAGGATTCTGAGGTTAAAAGTTGTCATGTTCATGTAGAATCTCACCTCATCTTGCCTGCTGGCAGAGCTCTGTCTGGACAGGTCCTCAGCTTTCATGGATGACCTGGCAAGAAAAGTGCAGGGCAGAAAAATGTTACCTGGCATGTTTGTACTTGAACATTTTATTCAGCAGTGTTAATTTACCTAACAGAAAATGTTTTTTTTTGTTTTTTATTGATGCGTCAGATTTTGCTGTCTAGGTTTTAAACAGCACAGATATTTTCTCCTTTGGATCTTTTTGACCACTTTGACGATTGGTATCATTTATATTTCTGTCTTCTAAGGGTTGGAAGTGGCACAGTCCAGCATGCTACTGGGTCGGAGAAGATTTGTCCACTTTCGATGAGGCTAGAAAATCCTGTGAAGAGCAGGAAGCCACTCTTGTCACTATCACAAACAGGTACATTCAGAGCTCATTCAGACCAAATATACAGGAACGTTTCTTTATGCTGAATAAAATACTTTATGGAGAATATCTTTTATAATTGTAAAGGTTCGAGCAGGCTTTCACCACTAGCCTGGTGTTCGGCCGCTCTGGAGATTCGTTTTGGATTGGGCTGAATGACCAGGTGACTCACGGTTTATTCCGCTGGCTAAGTGGAGATGAAGTTTCCTACACCCACTGGAACCGAGACCAGCCGGGTAAATCACACAAGTCCTCTTTAATAACTTCTTTATGTGATTTACTAAACAGGTCAGGTCATCCTGTCTGAGCTTTGTGTGGTATGTAGCTCAGGGCATGTAAGAAAGTTCTGAAGATCTCCAAAATTATAAGTTTCACTTCCAAAATAGTTATACTTACACAAATTGCATAGTTCCCACTGCTCTAACTGAAAAAAAAACTATTTTAATGATAGATGTTGTTTCCTTTACTTAATACTAAAGCCCTTCACACATGTTTGCATAATATTTACCAAGTGTCTTGTTTGAAAGAACAGAAATGGTCTGAGCTTGCTTTGAGAAATTCCCCCCGTCAGCCGCTCGTATTTAACTGTGCTGAGAATCCATGCAGGCAGAGACAAACTTTCTTAAGATGAGTGTTTAGTATAAGTGGCTAATCTAGTGCACACGTTGACAACGGACACACCTCTGCCTGAAAAGAAGACAATCGGACACAGAAGCAAAAACATAGTGATGTAAATGTAAGCTTATCTAGAAAATAAATAAAATAAGTTATTTGAAGGTTCATTTAAAGTTAATTCTTTATTTATACAGAAAGCTTTTAACTATTAAAACTGAACCCTTTGAAGTAGGAAATGATACTGTGATAATTACCCCTATTAATGTCCAGCAAGCTATAACACACTAGTGTGAAAACAAGGCAAGTGGATCAGATAGTATCTCAGCAGAACATCTCAAGTATGCGAGTCCTAACGTGTCTGTGCTGCTTGCGGTGTGCTTCTTTGGGTTTATCACTGATAACCAATTGCTTGACTGCTTTTGCTGTTTTCTGTAATTAAGGATAGAACTGGTAATGCTACAAGCCTTAATAATGACTGACTGATGGCTTTAGATCAGGCAAACTTAGTATGTTGTCGTAAACTGTATGCAACGAAGTTTCGTTTTGGCTGCACGCTGTGTATACAAAATGAAGTTTGTCTAAGTCTAAGCATGCCCAAAGTCGGTCCACGAGGGCCGCTGTCCTGCGGGTTTTAGATGTTTTCTTGTTTCAGCAGAGCTGATTTTTATTGATAACTTATTAACAGGATTTTGATGAGCTGCCGGCAACAAAATCAATTGTGCTGAAGCAGGGAAAACTCTAAAACCTGCAGGACAGCAGCCCTTATGGACCGAGTTTGGGCATGCATGCTTTAGATAGGGTGAGAAAAAATTCTGCTTTATCATCTGAATCCGTTTATGTCTACAACAGATGTACAAAGCCAAGTTGGGGGTGATTTCTGTATTTATGGGCTGAAAGAGGTAGAAATAGCATATTTTAGGCTAAATTAATTTGTCAGTTAGGTTTATTGATGCATTTAAGGCATTTGATCAGGTCAACCTTTTCAAGTTGTTTGTTAACTAAAAACAGAGAGGTGCTCCAGAGAGCATGATATGAATTTTAGTCCACTGTAGCTATGGACAATATTTCAGTATCAATACATATATCCTAATATGGTTTAATTCAATGTTGGTGATATGACTTTTACACACATTTCTGATATTTCAATATACATCACAGTCTATAGGTACAGCATTTGTCACTGACTGATATTCCACGTTTTCATGTAGTTTTATGTATTTTGGTTTTTAAAACCTAATTTCTTAAATATTATGTTGGAGGATTCTTCTAAAAGTTGCAAACTATTTGTCATAAGTTTGTATAAACATCTGTTGTAGGCATTCTTGGCTGTCTTTCTAAGGCTTTTATTTTTTCTACATCGACATCGAAATTATATCCTATCGACCGAAATTAAGAAATGTATTGTGATATAAATTTTGGACATATCGTCCAGCCCTGGTCTACTGGTGTTCTGGATCTGCAAAACTGGATGTTTGATCGGCTGCCTTCTCACCCAGATATATTGGTCACTAAATCACAGACCGGTTTAAAAAAAAAGTTTTATATAAAGATAGATTTAAAAGTTTTTTATAAAAATAAAAATACAGGACAGAAATCCATATGGGGGCTCCAAGAACAGCTTCCTGATTAGCTAGGATTAGCTAATCCTTGCTAATAAAACGTCTGAGTAGTAGGGGGAGGAACCTTCTGGGGGTGGATCCTTAGGGTCACAAAATTTCCTCCAGATGTTTTGGACCAGAAAAAACAAAATAACCTATTTACTACAAATGAAATCTTTAAAGAACATCACCCATGTTTGAGATTTTTTTCTTTTTAGTAAATGATTTGTGGAATGTTGTGTTTTGCAAACATTGCAACTTGAGTTTTTGTAGTGAGAACCTTTGTGGATTTCACATGCCTGCACAGGGAGATCTCATATTTATCACTAGTAGTCCACTGACTGCAGCTTTCTTGCCAAACACTGATCTTTGAAGAGCTTGACCTAAAGATTCCGACAGCCTCGTTTCTGTCAGTGAGCTCCAGGACAGCTGAGGCTACATCATCAGTGTGTGTGTGTGTGTGTGTGAATGGGTGAAGGACTGAGAGTTACATACATTTGATCAAGTCTCCCGACTTGAAAAAGTGCTATATAATTACAGACCATTTACCATTTGATGTGTTTGATAAGATCTGCTTCAAATTTTGCCATCGACAAGTTTTTCACAAAGCTAAAGAAATCAGGGCTAAACTACATATTAGTCCTGCACAATGTATTTAAACTAAATGTGATCCTAATTTCATTGTGAACAATCGCAAAGAACAGCTTTTATCGCAGTAAATTTCTCTAATTTGATCAACTCTGTGTCCTTTACCTCCTGAGAGCTGTGGCCACAATTTCCAGAGCATAACCACATCCAGTATGAGTATTTATTTAATTCATCATTGTAAGATTCACCAGCATTATTGCACATTGTTCTATCACATTGCTTTACTCCTGTGCACTCAGATTTTATATAAGAAGGCTTATAGTTGAGTAATTTTATTTCTTTTTGATATTATCCAGTATGAATAAAGTTTTAAAAACGTACTCCGGGATCCAAGAATTAATTTACTTCTTTCAGTCCTGCTCTTTTATAATAGCTTTTCCTCTCCAAAGTTTTGTGTACTTTTTTCTCTTCGCTTCAGTTGCTTCCTCATTCTCCCTCTGATGGTTTGATTGATTGATTTGTTTTCTGTCTCAAAGGGTAATTCAAGTTTAATCTAATTAACCTTCTGGGATCTTCAGTTCACTAAAACTCAAGGCTCATTTTTGACTCTGATCCAACTTGGCTTTATTTATAAAAAAAAATAAAAATTGCACCCATGGAGTTATGATGGTCTTTAGTTTACCCTGAACAGAGGAGTGCTAATAGTCCTGTAAAGAAAGTTTGATTCACAGTGGACATCATTTTAAAACAAACCCCGAAAATGTGGTCATAAAACCGGTACTGTTGACCCGTCTGTCTTCAGGGTAACTGATGGTTGCAAGGATATATTAACTCTGTTATTTTCTCTTAGATTGAGGCCTTAAATTTTTCACATTTTAAAGCTTTTAGAGTAACTCTGCAGGTTACTTATTTTTCTCAGTAGGTATCTTAAAATGTATATGAGGGCAGGTTCATTATGCACAATGCCTGGCAACTAGGAATGATGTCGCTTTTTTTTAATATGTTAAACCAGAGCAATAGAGGACGATTTGAATGTGCTACTCGTTCTTTGTACATTTTTAGATCAAACGGTTTTCCACTCGTAGGAAATGAGAAATCAGGTTGTCCACTTTTAAACCCCCTGCTCTCCAGCTAACATCCATGGTGGCTGTGTTGCGATGGCAACGGGCTCCGCTACGGGTCTGTGGGAGGTGAAGGAGTGTGCCTCGGCAAAGGCGAAGTTCATCTGCCGTCAGAGTAAGGACGCATCTCTGAACCCAGAACCCCCTGCTCCGCAACCCACTCCCAGCCTCAGTGGCACCTGTCCTTATGGCTGGAAGAGCAACAGCAAACTTCGATACTGTTATAAGGTTCCTCCTGCCCACTTTTTACAACTTCCACACCAAGAATTTACACTGCAAGCTGGAGAAACAGTTGTTGTAGCATTTAAAGTAGGACTGACACCAGGCCTTTGTGCAGGTCTTTCACGACGATAACAAGGAGCGGAAGTTTAAATGGGTGGATTCTCACCTGTTCTGCCAGAAACACGGAGCGAATCTGCTGAGCATCAACAGCCCTGAGGAGGAGCAGTTTGTACTTCAGGTCCTTCATAGGATCTTTGGGTGTGTATTGACTGTGAGTTTATCAAGAAAACTAAATCCCATTTACGAGAGGCACAATTCCAGTTTATAACGTAGTTATTGCAGTTTTTGTGCAAATGACCCACATGCCTACTGATAGTGGTAGAGGGCTAAGTCTGACGCTGTGGGGCCATTTGTGCAGGAAATTAGCTCTACAAACTATTGATGGTTTAGATAAAAAGCTTTGTGCTTTTGCACAAGATTGAAAATGAATCTCCATTCGGTCTTTCAGCACATAATGATCCAGAATAACATAAATATGTACCAGACATTAAATCAATGTTCTTCTGTAAACATTGAAGTCCCCAGACCCAAATCCTATAGAGACAATTTATGCTGCTGCAGCAAAATATGGATTCATGTTATAACCTTCTACATTTTTACTTAGGATGCCATAATCTGTGGAGAACACAGTGTCTATTATGATCTATTCATCTACTATCAGTACGATAACCATAATATTAATGCCTACAGAGAGTTAGAGGAGCATGAGCATCGCTGGTTTTGGATCGGTCTGAACCGCAGGAGTCCAATGGACAACGGCAGCTGGAAGTGGAGCGATGGTCTACCTGTGAGGGCAAACAATACCCAAACATCCACAACCTCAAAATGAAGCCGATGCAAATAACTTAAATACATCCTGTTTTTTCTTAACTTGTATTTCAGTTAACATACCAGAACTTTGGCCGCTATCACTACAGCACCCGGCAGTGCGCTGCAGTGGACTTGGGCACTGTGACCTGGCAGCCCATGCACTGCGACGCTCAGTTAGACTGGATCTGCAAGATTCCCAAAGGTTTTTAGTGTTAAACTCCATTACATTATACTCACTTACAAGTTCGCCATTTTAAAATTGAGCTTTTTTTTAGGAGAAATATGGAAGTTACTTACAGGAACATGTTTTTTATGAAAAGTTTTTGAATTGATACTTTTTCTTCCTCTGGATGAAGCTTTTCTATTTTGAATTTTGATCTTCACTCGGACTATCTTTGATTCTTAAAAATACATTTTGGTCTCATTGGGAACTTTCCTCCAGTAACTTAAATGTTTTGGGGGTTTTATAGTGAAAACTGACTTGAATTTGAACCTATTCTCTATTCCATCCACCTCAAAAAGTCTGGTTCCTTCTGAGAGACGGAACTGTAGAGTTTGATGCTGCCATCACGTTTTACTGTGGCCTTAGTGTTCTTTTGATGTTTTTTGGGCAAATTTAATGGAACAAATCCTCCCACAAGGATTTGGGCAATATATTCTTAAAGAGTTAACATTTTAACCCTACTCCTTATTCAGGAGATGACGGGAAAATGCTGTTACATGTTGAGCAGAACCAGTCCTGAATCAATTATTTCATTGTTCCTGTCTGTGTCTTTACAGAGACCTCTTCACTTTTATTAAAGCCTTGGTTATTCAATGTGTGCCATTTTTTGCTCTTTTCTGTTTTCACTCAGTACTTTTTATCTGACTGATACTTTAGTACAAGTAGATCATCATTTTTTTTTTACCTCTTTGCAAGTCGCAGCTTTAGCTGAAAGATGCAAATGGACAAATGTTAAAAAAGCCCAACCACTGAGCTTCATGTCAGGTTGATTAGATTCTTTGTCATTGATGGAAGCTTTGAGCTCAAAGACTGAATGCTTGAACTGAATCAAACCGTGTCATTTAATAAAGTATTAATGTAATTGTGCTGCTCGTTCTCGTAGCTCACGCAACTCAGTACTTGACAAGGTCATTTTGTCAAGTTAACTTGTTGTTGTTATTGTTTATTTTTTGTTTTTTATTTCTTATACATTCATGAGGAAAAAAATTAAAAATATTGTTTTTACTAGAAATCAGATTTTTTTTTTCCAATTTCAGGTTCTAATTTATATTCCTTTTAATATACACAATATAATCATATATATTTTGTCTTTCCTTTGTGCTTTTAGGAAGTGTTGAGGTAATACCAGAAGAAACAGAAGGTCTGTTCAATTTTCCTTTTAGTTTCCAACCTTCTTTTGCACATTGAAATTAGATCCCTAAATGCATCATGTCTGTCTTCTCCTCCCTTTCCTTAATCAGGCAGCAGTTCTCCAGAGTGGATCGCCTTTCAGGCGGCTGAGTATAAGTTTTTCGACCATCGCACCACTTGGGACCAGGCCCAGAGGATCTGCTCCTGGTTTCATTCTTCTCTTGCCTCAGTCCACTCAGCTGAGGAGAAGGTTTTCCTGGCCAACACTTTAAAAAAGGTGCTACAGTCTGTCTAAAAAATAACACTCATTATAACCTACATGTAAACAGGTTTTTTTTTTATAGTAATCAATATTCAGTATTTCTGCACATTTTTCTACTCTGTAGGTTTTAAAGTCTGATATGGACAGCTGGTGGCTCGGGCTCCACACCTATGAAAATGACGGTCGATTCCGCTGGTCCGACCACTCCGTGCTCAATTACGTTTCATGGGAGCTGGGCAGGCCACTAACGGTCAGCCGTGATCGCTGGTGTATCAGCATGTCAGTGAACAAAGGTAAAATCGTCCAAAAATGAATCCTGTCAGACTAATCCAAACACAAATGGACGTAAACTAGGTGAGATCCTGTTTGTGCTGCATGTAAATAGGAGACTGGAAGGATCAGAAATGCCACTGTGACCTGCCCTACATCTGTAAGAGGGTGAACGTGACGGGGACCTTTCCTCCAACGCCATCAACCCCTCATCCCCCTTCAGGCTGTCCTAGTGGGTGGTCCCTTCATCAGCATAAGGTGTCTGGATTTCTATTTGATGTATGTATTACAAACTGACACCCAAGCTGTAATTTAGCTGTTATTTGCCGTCTATAGTGTTTCAAAATATTTGAGTTGCCTGGGGTCACGTGGCCTGCAGCCAAGCTGACATGTGAAAGCAAGCGAGGCACGCTGGCTCTGGTGTCCAATCATTTGGATCAAGGTAATAAAGAGACGCTTCAGCTGGCGTACAGGTACAATCAGCAGACATGATGCAGCTGCTTCTCTGCCTCACAGCTTTCATCATCACCTTGTTGAAGAACGTCAGCACTGACCTCTGGGTGGGTCTGACCTCAGACTCCGAGGGCCACTTCCGGTGGGCCCGAACTGGCCTTCTCAGCTACACCAATTGGGCCCCAGGAGAGCCGATCGACAACAGCGGACCACATCACAACAAGACGCGGGTATTGAGAGTAGTGCTCTCTGTTCATGCTCTGTCTTCAATTTGTTGCTGTTCTGACTGTTTCAATGCCGCTTCAGGGAAACTGTGTAGCTATGATTTATGGGAACCCAGAGAGGAGAACAGGGATGTGGGCCTCCCGGGCCTGCGAGATGGAGAACCTCGGCTACATCTGTCAAAAGCAGCCAGGTATGATCATCATCAGCAACCAGAAGAAAAAAGAAGTATGCAGGTAGCATAATCATCATGTCTGACTTTAGATCAAGCTCTTCCTCCGGCTCCAACCCTTATTCCTGACTCCCTGTCAAAGCCTGTGGAGCTAGGGGGAAGGACATATCGGATTGTGAAGAAGCACCTTGACTGGACTGGTGCTCTGCACATCTGTGAATCTTTGAACGGGACGCTTGCAGTTGTGAAGGATCCATACCAGCAGGCCTATCTGACCCTGCTTATCAACAGCCTGCACCAGTCGGCTTGGATTTCTCTCTATAACTATGGAGTAAGCAACCAAACATCTTGTTACGTTTTAATGAGTTAGTCTCTGAGATTACCTAACAAATGCATTTGCTTTATCGTTAAACCTCAGGGACGAAGCTTTACATGGTTAGGTGATGAAGAGGTAAAATACTCAAACTGGAAGGACGGAGAGCCCAATCAGATGGCTGGATGTGGTCACATGACCACTACAGGAGAGTGGACCATGACTCCCTGTGATTATAAATTGGACGCAGCTATATGTCAAATTAGTGGTATGTATCTAATAAAAAAAATGTGTAAAGTCAATGTTTTTTGACTCAGTCCAACATCTTTTGCTGAAATATTTTGTTATTCAGCCTCAAAGGATCAGACTCCTTTGGTCTTGATACACATTTCTGATGAATTTTAATGATCTTTCAGAGACTTTTCTTTGCATTCTTGCTGCTTTTTTGTTCAATTTCAGGCCTGTTTGTGGTTTTGTATTAAACACTGGTGCTTATTGTAAACTCTACATCATTAATCATCCACAGACATTCACAATCAACCTAGACGTCTTCTTCTACCTCACAATGTCATATAACTGTCTTCCAGATGACAGAACAGTTTTCTTTCATAGTGGCAGGATAAATGTGCTCATCCTTGTCCAGCCTTCTTTGTCACAATTTCCGTTGTGTCAGCGGGTTATGGTTAGAATTAAATAAGGAGGGTTTAAAACATCTGTTTATTACAGCTGTTGTTATCCTTACAGATAATCCCGTGAGTCATCAGTGGATCTACCCAGGACTGTGCCCCCATTCTATTGGAGAATGGGCCTGGGTCCCCTTCAGGAACCACTGCTATGCCTTTAACCTGCAGCTACTTAAACTACAACAGGAGGCACTCACATCCTGCAAAAAAAGTGAGAAAACCTCCTTTTTACAGAAAACGTAAAACACAGGGCAGATCAGTAGGCTTCTTTACTGAGCACAATCATTCACAATTATTCAATTTGGTTTGATTCCAGCTTTGTCTGTTTTTTTTTCCATCAGTGGGAGCAGAACTTCTCTCCATCCTGGATGAGGTAGAGAATAACTTTATATGGGAGCACATCCAGAGTTATGCAGAACAGGCGCGTGGAGCCTGGCTGGGCGTCAGCATTAAAGGTCCAACAGAAAGTTTTTACACCCTCCTGCACAGAAATTTACCTTCACATTTTTTTTACAGATGCAGTTAATTCACTTTAAAAAAACATTTCAAAATCGTTTCTTTTTTTTTACTGACTACTTATTAAGTTGATTAAAAATATATCATTAAGGGATCCTAATTAGCAGTTTTTTTTTTCTTTCACTGTTATGAAACTTTTCCTGTAAAGGTTGATTTCTTTCAATGTTTATTCAATCAGAACAAATCCGGTTAAGTATTGTGAAATATGCTTGTCTTTGATAATGAGGGGATTAAATCCACTGAAACTGAACAAAGTAGACAGGTTTGGTTGTTTTTTTTTTTTTTTTCAAGCATCTCATTACACTTCATGCTTCTGTCACAGAGAGAAGCCTTGTGTGGAACGAGGACACAGAAATGTCATTTACCAACTGGGAAGCACGCGATTTCGCCTTCTCTGTGCTTTCAGCCAATTCCTGCTTCTGGATCCAAAGCAACAGCGGCCGGTGGAAGCCTGGCTCCTGCAGAAACCTCACGCATGGAGTTATCTGCAAAAAGCCTCGCAGTATGTACTCAAAAAACACAAGTCACACAGTGCATTGTAAGGGTATTTATGACCTTCTAAGGATCTCACAGTTCTCGTGTAACAAACACAAGCTTCATTTTACTTTATTCAAATTCAATCTTAAACAACGAAAAATAAAGTGTTGTAAATTCGAAGGAGAACACGTTTTCTATCTTTTTAAGAAAAGTGAATATCTTGAAAGTCTAGAATGAATTTGTATTCAGCCTTCTAGTGCTTTAAAGGTGCCCCTTTGGAGTCTCTCACTCTACTGGCCTTTGACGTCGAAACACGTACATTTTTATCTTCTAATCATGAATCATATCTCAAGTTTAGTCAAACTGGGTGGACAGTAACTCTGAACAGTAATCATTAAGTATAACAATTGATCTAAAACCAATCCCATTTCTGCTTTAACAGTATTTTTAGGGTTGTTGTGCTGCTGAACAGTAAAATTCCACTGAAATCTCTAATCGTATGCAGTGTCTAAGAGTTTTTGCTCTCCAGTTAACCTTGACCTGCTTTCTTGTCTCTGGTAATAAAGCATGATGCTGCCCTTACCGTGTTTTACTGCATCAATCATGCATTCAGGGGTAATGTGTAGTGTTCGTTTCTTGCATCACACAGCATTTCCCACGTAGGCCAGAAAGCTCAATTTCTGGTCTTCTGTAATCTGGCTTAAGACAAACCTCAAACAGGATGACTTATTACTTTTTTTCAACATCTTTCCACTCTTCCATGAAGAGCATAACTACCTGTTACCCTGCAGCTCCTACTGAGCTAACATCTGAACTGCTTCTCTGTTTATGCTTTACTTTCCTAGCATGTTAGTTTCAGCCATTTCCAGGCAGGTTTGCAACTGTATCCTTGACTTATTGAAATGTTTGCACCTTCGATCTGCTGTCTAATATCAGATTTAAACTCTTGAAAACCCCTTCATCACTGACCTGCCTGTTGTGTTCATTATTTTTAAGAATTTCTTAATCTGTTTTCTTAAAAAACTACTGAGAATTTTTCTGGAGTTTAGATAAAGCTATTTATGAATTTCTGAAGGTATTTGGTTGATGCATACAGCAGTTAATGTTTTTCATCATGTCCAGCACTTAAACATTGAGATAAAATACATAGATTTTAGTGGTTTTTAAGTTACCAAATAAGTTGGAAAACTTTGGCAAGACATCATTGCCAAGAAGCTATTTTGGTCTTTTTTTCCCAAGAAAATCCTTGAGGAATAATTAGATAATAATCTTATGAATCGTTTCCTTTTTCTATTCCAGGTGCTGAAGGATTCGCTGAAACATGTATGTATTTTTTATCAATTCATTCATTCGATTCCTTTGTGCATACTCTGTAAAACATTAACTATTCTCTTTTTTTCGTTTGTTTTTTTTTCCAGTGGATGTTGACCACGTGCCCATTCTGATAGTTGTCATCGTTACGGCTTTGATTCTGGTTCTGTCGATAGCCGCAGTGATCTACCTGTACCGGCGGCGAACTGCTGGGTCACACGGTTCATATGAAGGGGCTCGCTACAGCCGCACCAACTCAGGCCACGGCGAGGAGGCTGAAAAGAACATCTTGGTGTCAGACATGGAGCTGAACGAGCAGCCGGAGTAGCTCCAGACTGACCTTTGGACTGAACCTGACCAGACGGAGAGACTCAGACTTTGAAGAAATGTTGTTTTTTTTTTTACCCTTTTTAACTAAAATGTTTTTATTTTTATTCTGAAAAGCTGTGTGGAGCACAGCCATTTTTTTAAACTTCTAATTGAATCTCCAGTTTGGAAAAGAAAAGAAGAAATTGTACAAATCAGATTCATCCATCTGCTTTTTCCAAAACGCGTAGGCAGCATGCAATCGATCTACTGTGAATAGTTTTATTGCTGCTCAGAAATATTCAGCACAAAAACAGTCTTATGAAATAGATCTTCTTGCCTGTTTCCAAATTCACTTTTAGCACACAGAGTCCTTTAGTCTTGTTCCTATTCTCACTGAAGACTTAAATCCACTTTTTCATCGTCTAAGTTGCCACGTATTCTTCTTACATTCCTTGGTAAGATTTCTTTTGCGTTGTCTTGTCAGTATTAACCTAAACTTGAATGCATTTTTTGTTCTGCATTTGTTTCTTTTTTATCGTTATCTGTGCAACTGGAGAGAAGCGGTGATGTGTTCTTGGTTTTTTATGAGCTTGCCTCTCTCTCGCCTCTGTGACCTGACACGTCAGCAAAGGCTGTCAGGCTGGCGGCAGAGAAGGCAGAAAGCGGTCCAGATGTGAACGTGTTAAAAGTGTGAAAGGGCTCGCTGACCTCAAACTTTCTGTAAGGGTGAACACTATAATTGTGCACATAAGTAGGACCTTGCAGTAAAAGCTGATCTTAAATGGACTACATAGTCTTTTTTTTTAGCGCAGAACAAACCGGGGTGGGGTGGGGGGTGTTTTGTTGCATCAGATTTTGGAGTCACCAAGGCCTGAAATCCATATTGTGGTGGTTTTGCTCTTAGCCTTCATCACTAGCGTGTGGTCTCTGCTCGACGATTCTTTTTGTTTGCCTTGGCTCTTTGTACCACCATCTGTAGCTGATTCAGCAGTTCTTTGAGTACAGTCATTGTGTCTGAACGCTCTATAAAAAGATTTCTAACTTGAAAACTGTCTGATGCATCGTGTTTCTATGACCTGAGGTTCTTGTTACTGTATGTTTCATCAGCTCAGTTTTTTGATCCTGAAGATGTCATTTTTGTTGTCTGGAGCAGCTTTTTGTATCTGCAGTACTTGCCAACACTTGAACCCTGAAAACATCTTTTATGTTGTTTATACATATTTCAGTGCCAAAGACTGTTTTTTTTTTTTTTTTTTTACAAAGTCCAAATTTAGTAACCTGCCATCTGTACTGGGTGTTTAATATCTCTTTGAGATTCCCAACATCTAACCTTCCTGCATCAGCTAATGCCTCGGAGTACATTTCTCTCCCTCTCTCTCTGCTTGCAGGAATGCTTCGGAGTCATTTCAGTCTGAGGCTTTTGGTGTTTCACTGCTTTTCACTGCTGTGAAAAAAGGAAAGAAAAAAACTGAGATTGAGGGGGAAGGGAGGAGGAGAGGTGTGTGCGTGATGTGCGTACGCGGTCTCCAGCTGTGGAATGTTGAGTCGGCAAGAAGAGCTCAGTGGCACGTCTGGAACCAATCAGAAAAGGAGAACTTAGGGACACGAAGGGTCAGAATGGGGAAGGGGGGGCAGATAAAATAAAAAGGAAAAGCGGGATTGGGGAGAAAAGGAAGTAAAAGGGGGAGTGCAAGGAGGAGTCAGAGATGTAGGTAGAGGAAAGTGGAATTTGAACAGAGGCAGGATGTCCTCTACTGGTGGATTCATGAACAAGTCGCAGCCGCCGATCAAACCTGGATGATTCAGTAGTCCTCGCTTTGTTCTGTCTGTGAAACAGGTCTGGTCTCCCTGTAGATAAACCTGAAGGACCTGTTTGGCATTTGTACGGATTTTTGTGACATTTTTATATGAAATTAATAAAGTCTCAGATTCTGAGTTTGTATCGGGTGTTATTTATTAAAAAATAGAGATTGTTTAGAAGATCAACGATTTAAACGACACCGCTAAAGTAATATGCGTTGTAGTATTAATTTGTTTCCACAAGAGGGCACACCTTACCCAGTATATTAACCTGCTGCCTGACTGCTTCTTATACACGCCCAATTTCAACCAGTCTTTTGTGCACTTTTCATGCATAACTAGAAGTCTTTGATTTGATGGATGGATGAGTAGAGGAATTTATTAGTAGTTACAGATCTTTTACGCTTGGTCCATTCAGAAAATTACTTGAATGGCATTACCACAAATGTTTATTATTTTTTAAAGTATCTGTTGGAAGAAGTTTAAAAAAAGAATAATGGTTTTTGTTTTTTAACCCTTTTAACAGGATTTTGAAAATGTAATCTTCCGACACCAGTTTCTGGGATGTCTGAGGTTTATCTCTGTTTTTTTACCCATCAAAAAGCTTTTGCATTATATAATGAGGTAACTCAGTAATTGAAATCAAATGTACCAGAAAAGGGAAACACCTAAAACAAAGAGGTCAGCACTAAACTACACAAAAGAAATTATTTTTTACAAAAACTTTAAAAGACGGCTATAAACATAATAATAGTGTATTATGAAAAAGCTGCACAGAGTTTAAATTAATCCTCCGTATGCAAAAGATTTGAAATACTGTTGCTTATCTGAGTAGAACTGATTTATAATCAAGTTAATTTATTAATCTATATCTGGTTTGAGGTATTAACACAGGTTTGTTTGTAGAGAAATTAGTCTATATTGCCAAAATGATTGGGTCATATTTTGATTTTGGATGTTCCAGTCGTTTCCAAAGCTACACGTGTCTGGTGTGGAGAAGCTTAGCTGGCCTGCATTCACCATTATAGAGCAACGTTGGCTGGATTTAGAGCAGAAGCTGCAATTCTTGTTTTCTTATCTATGAACACAACCCTTAACTTTCATCTTCTAGTATAATTCTTCTTCACTTTTGACAGTAAATGAGAAAACAAAACACTGATATGGTAAAAAATGCATATATTATTGATTTATATTATAAATAATAAAGATTTTAATAACACCCTTATCATTTTGGTGTTACTCTATAGATTAAGGTAAATACCAAAAGCAAGCCATTTAAATTAAAAATAAAACTATGCTAAATATGTAATGAGATACAATTTTTTCCCTTCTTTGATAAGATTAGTCCTAATTCATCATTTTATGAGATAACCTCATCCATCATTTATATACAGTTTTTCAAGTAGCAAAGGCCATTTTAGATTAAAGCCCATATTTTTATAAGATCGTTGTGTTAGTATTTTATTATATGATAAAGGAATACACCGAGGATATTTGTAGCTGAAGAAGAGATAAAAAATAAATGTTATAAAAAAGAATATTAAATGAACTGAGTCCCTTTTATTAGGTGTTTGTCTCCTAGGTTTCCTTTTTTAAAAAAAATAATGAGGCGTTAGACCTTCTTTTCTTTCCTTTGTATTATTTTATTCACATAGCTTGACTGGTCTCAAACCTGGGTCTCTGAGGGCTCCTTTTCCTTTAAGCATCTTAGGATTCTCACACCAGATGATGTGAGTTCATAAGATCACGATGGTAGATACCTTTTACTTAGATGTCTAATTGGAACCCAGGAGAATAGAATAGTCCTAAATTATCTTTCTATCATCTGATAACCGCATCCATCATTTCTATACAGTTTATCAAGTAGCAAAGGCCATTTTAGATTAAAGCCCTGCATGTTGACTCAACAACAATTACTGGCTCTCTGGAGCTAGATTTAACCCTGAGAGGTCACAGTCTGGTAACCTTTGAGGTTAATGGTTTCTCCAGAGAGGCCATCTGCTCCTATTGGTTGCTGCATAGATGCCAAGTCTGTGTGGTGCAAATCACAGTGGATAGTCAATGTTTTATGATTCCTATGATATATTTTTATGTATCCAGAAAATAAAGAACCTAGTTGGTTTATCTATTCCAGTGTTTTTCAACCCTGGTCCTCAAGGCACACTGCCCTGCATGTTTTAGATGCTTCCCTGCTTAAACACACCTG
>JAUZNJ010099422.1:6038-18694 GCA_034780135.1 Jordanella pulchra
TAAATAATAACTTCACCAGTTGTTTATTTTAAAAGATCCAAGATAAAACCCCTAACTCAAAGATGGAGTATGAAATCGTATTGTTACTCTGCCCACAAAATAAAACATCACTGCTTCCACATCTAGTTAAGTGGAAGTGAGTTGCTGTAAACAGCCTGAGGATATAAACTTTATCAGGATGTTTTCCTGCTGCAATCTTACCTCCAGCTCCATTTAGCCTACCGACACAGTTAAAATGATGTAAATTATATAATAAATTGTCTTATCCGACATGAGTACCTGAAGAATCAGACACTGGTTATATGTAAATGTGTTTTAACGAAGTTTTAAATTAGAAAACTCCATGAGAAAATGTAACTCTGTGAACAAAAAATTAAAAAGTTTAAAATAGACCTCATATGTTCGATATTTATATTTTGATTGAAAATAACTGATAATTTTGAGTAAAATTCAAACAAAGATAGTAAAGGAGTAATTAAATTTCATAAAGTAGTTGAGACTATTTCACTCTGGTTAGTGAGCTAAAATAACTTTTATGATTGTTCCTCTAAAAGAATTGAAAATCCTTATCAATTTTATTATTATACTCCATCCATCCATCGATTTATTGTCAACTTTTATATCAATATTTCAATTGGTTTTTTTTTGGGGGTCTGAAATGACATGAAAACATCCAGAAGCTCTGAATCTTTTTTAGGTAAAGCACTGCACTTCATCTCTGGTTCTTTTTTTGGGGAAATAATCTCCAACTCAAATCACTGTTCATTATTCTTTCAGTAGAGAACAGGGTGTACTTAGAAGTGATCTAATTTTATCAACCAAGTGCCTAAATTGCCAATTTGTGCCCGAAATGGAACATCACTTATTCAAATTTTCTCTCTGATCCATCATCAGGTGAAGTGGCACTTTGTTTTTCCTCCAATTGACGGTTTCCTCATTTTCCAGAGTGAAACGCTATGCATGAATCATTGGCATGCAGTTCAGCTCGCTTAGTGGCCGGTGGATGGGTAGGGGTTTCATGCTCACACAAACTGCTGCCGTACCGAGAGGTGATCTCAGAATGGAAACATTAGTGATGATGTGAATACGTCTCTCTCTCCTGAGGATCATTTAGAGCTGTCTGTCACTCTGTTATTACTTTCTGAATGTTTTAATAAAACGTTTCCTCCAGGATATCACACTCGTCCAATAATACGAATCGCCAATTTATTGCTTTACTGATGGAAGGAAGCAACCGAGGAAAAGCAGAGACTCCTGTGAGAATGTCCAGGTAGATGGTTATGAAACTACATAGGAGAGAAGGGGAGAGTTTAAAAGGTAAAAGTTGACCAAAGGGACACATCTAAGAGGTTGGCGTGTTCATTCCTCTGCAGGCCGATGCATCGATTGCATTCTCAGGTTTGTTTTTCAGCCCCAAAGAAAGGCACGTCGAGGTTTGTGATCTGCAGATTGCCTGATGTGACTGAAAATGAACTCTTTCCAAGGCGAGATTAGCTTTGAACTTTGCACCTTGAATCAATGAGTTCAGTATAAACTTCAATGGATCTTCAGTCTGGTATAGAAAAAAGATTTCAGTTTACAGCTGTGAGCAGAATATGAACTCCTTCGATGATAATGTGTGGCCTAAAGCCCTGCATCAAATGCCACAAAAAACCCATAGTATCTCTTTCACACCTCAAAAACAGCTACATTTTAATGTGTTTTGTTGGTAATTTCAGGTCCCCACTGCAAATCTGTAAAGTGTGGCATTCATGGGAAAATATGGGATATGTTTGTCTTAGCTTTTAACATCCAACTCACACTGATCAGATTAGACTATATATTAGCTTTAAGTCTGGACTTTAACTAAGCCGCTCTGAATTGATATATTTTTTCTGATGTGGGTTTTTTCCAGCCTGTGTCTGTTCATCCATTTAATATAAGCAGCTGTCCCGTCCCCGCAGCATGATGAAGCCACCACCATGTTTAAGTAGCAGGGTTTCCATCCAACTGGAACGTGAATTTTAAGCAAACTTTTAAAGTTTGAAAAAAAAAAGGAAATGCAAATTTGTGGCGTTTCTATTTGGTTTAAAGCAAATTAACCAAGCAAAACACAATGTTGTGCTATAAAAAAAAATAATAAAAAACAGGAAGTAGAGTCTGTAGGTAGAGATTCACAATAGAAATCCATGAGGTGAATAAAACGATATTTGGCCAAATAATGTTTTATTAAATTGTTTGCTTAGTCAGACATCAATAACCTTTAACTAACTGATTCTTAATCTTATTTGAGTGAGCTAGCAGTTAGCAGAAATCAGGATTCCATTAAATGACTTTTTGTTATAATTTGATAATCAACATGTTATGAGCATATGAGTAAACACATGAACGTTAGCGTTATATAAACGTTTAAAGCCTCAGTGAAACGATACTTGTTCTACCTTTATTACAACAGCTCAAAACCTTACTGTAGCGTAGCATTCCATGTGTTAGCTTTACTCAACAGTAAACATATGAAATGCTCAAAAAGACATTGTTTTTGCTAGAAACACTGTCCTTAATTCCCAGTGCCAGACTTTTACTTCTGTCCATTTTGAAAGCTTGAGTTTTATTCCAGCACTTAGCAGCAGGCCACACAGGAAAAGGGTGGGTGCCTGGTGCCTCTTCCAATGTGAATCCTAGGGGAGTGTCGTTGAAAAGAAAAAGAAGTCTGCGTGCTGAAATGTTTCTGCTCTCCAACACAGTAGAGAGGTGCAAGGCACATCTAAATGGGAGTGTCCTGTGGAGTTAGCTGGGGGAGGGCTGCAGAAGCTGGGTTTCAACAAAGTTCAGAGCAGCACTGTGAGACAGTCTGCACATTCAAAAACCACCACAAGCATGAATTTATTGAAATCTTGATATTTCCATCAAGTTTTTATTATATAAATGCGCATTTGAAAAAGCGGATGAAAACGCTGGTGCTGTTAAATTCAATCACAATTAACCAGTATTTCCTTGACACTTTAGTTTTTGGCAGATAAGTCAATCAAGTCCTTAGAGAACGTGATATTACATCAGACTACAGTCTCGATATGTTTATTCTGAGGATTGGACGAGTTTTTATTTAGCTATTTGGTATAAATATTTGCATCTTTACACCAGCTGTACTTTTGTTTAACCACACTACGAAAAAGTTTAAACGTTTTTTGCTTTGTTTTTTTTAAATAGGAATTTTTTCCTTGATTTAAGCAGATAAGTGTGACACTTTGTTAAAATGAATAAGATAATTTTCATTTTTTTAAAAAGAAGAAAACAACTGCAGTCTCCTATTTTAAGTGCATCATATGTAATTATCTTATATTAAGGGTAACGATACTTATTCAATTGGCAGATCATCATACTTACCTGCTCGAATTAAGGATAATACACTTATTTTAAGAAACCTACTAATATTTAGATGTTTTTTGCAGTGTAGTCATCCTGGTAAATATGACCCCCTCTTCATCACTCAGTGGTTGGGGCTGATATTTGGTTTCTCCTGGTTACTTTGATTTTCCTGTGATCGGACTATAACAAATCTTAGCATGCTCTTCTACTTCTCACTCATTGACTGCAGGACATGGAGACAAACACTTTAACCCTGCAAGGACCTAGCAGAAGAATGAAGCGACCGCTTTAAAATGTTCTACGTCCTTTGGAGCATGGCGGTGAATCAGTCCACTGCAGATTGCTGACTTAGCAAAAACAAAGCTGGCAGTGATCAGCGAAGCAGCTTTAAGCTATGAGGATCCGGATGTGTTGAAGGCTGTAGAAGAGGATTGCTCAGCAAAACTTTTTCATGGATAATGCAGAGGTTTTAAAAGGCGACGTGTCTTTCTCTATCCTGCTGTGGCCCTCCTGCTTCTCCAGCCGTTTGATTCATCCTGACTCCCACAACTGGATCACTGTGGGTTATTCCCACCTCCCTGATCCAGATCAGGCTTTTACTCTAACAGAATTGTCTTGGCTTGTTTCCGTGCGGCATACTGTTTAACTTTCGGTCCGCCTCAGTGCGATTAACATAATTCATGTGTCGTCTTGGAGCTTTGTCCGCGCTGCAGGGCCGAGCGTACCTGCTCCAGAACTGCAATGTCACTCTGTCGGACAGTTAAATGCATCACTGCCATAAATCAAGCTGAGATGTACAATTTATAAGGGGGGGATTAGCATTCAGGGCAGAGGTCCTGATACTGCGGGGAGCCTCGATTAAATACTCATCTCCCTGTTCAGACACCAAAGCTCCTGTCCTCTTATTTTCAGCCTTTAACTTGACTCTATTTTTTTTTCACCTTGAAACCAAAAACTTCATTATATTTTTGTTGGATTTTACGTGAAAGTGAAACCAAATATTATCATGCAGCCTTTAACACCTTCTCCTCCGAGGCTGGAACTTGCTCCATCTTCAACCTCAGGTGTTCAATGAATGAAAACGGCTGATTTTCTGCTCTACATTGATGCCTTTTACTCCTCATGGTCAGTCACCTTTTTCTTTTTTATTCCCCTTCCTGGCCACCGTAGATTTATTATTGTGATGGTTGATTAAGTTTGGAGTGTCACTGCACAAATAGTGCACATTTTCATTTCTACATATCTTTTATGGCAGAGTTTGGCAACAGGTGGGCCTTTTTTTATGATGTCCTATGAAGTTCTAAAGCTGATGATAACGTGCTTCTGATTTTTCAGAGGTGTCTAATCATCCTGACCCATCTGCTGTGCTGTTTGGTCTGTTTACTAAAGTTTTCTAACAAACCCTCAGAGGCCTGTTAGAAATTAGAAAACCATGTTAACCGTCTTTGAAGAAGTTGCAGTAATGATGTCCTTCCGACTTGCATCATTCCTCTGAGAACTTTCGTTGCTTGGCTGCAGAGCGAGGTGCCCCGGCCCAGTTTGGGCTCAAGTCAGCACTGAAGTGGGGACGGCGCATGAGGCTTCTGTACCACAGCCAAATCTGTTGGCTGCTATTGATATCCCATTTCCTCTGTCAATCCTAAGCTCCTTTGCATTCAGAGGCATCGCGCTAAGCCCAGAGTGTCCAGCCTGTGGCCTGTAATACTGATTATACGGCCGTTTGTGCTGCTCTTCAACAATCATGGACTCGTTTTATTATTCAGGCAACAGAAGCAGATTTGCAGGCGCCCTGGGAGCTGTCCAGCCCTGACGTTTTAATTGTGCCTCTTCCTTATTAGGTGGGGTGCAAATCAACCTGGCTGCTGCTTTTAAATTTCCTTCCCATTGATTCCCTTTTTCAAAGCTAACAGAAATGGCTTAAAATCTTCAATTTTGGGGAAACAGAGGATCAAAAACACAGACTGCTTCTTTTTCTTTCTGTCTTTACCTGTGAAAATAAACTATTAGACATTCACATGTGGGGCGGCAGATAAGGGGCTGAGTTTGGGTTGCAGACGGCATCCCTGGCTGCATTACATGCATTTCAATTAAAACTGCACTATAGAAATAAGTGGGAGGGTGATAGTAGCTTTTGTATTATTTTCCATTTCTTTCTTACCAGGACAGACCATATACCCTTAATAATTTTGATTAAAAACAATTAAGCATCCAATTATTTAGGGTGAAGGTAGTTTCATTATTTAGATGCGTAGATGACAAACATCAAAGCATTTCTGTTTTCCAAACAGACATTATAATGTATTGAATGTGGCACTAATGGCTCTCCATACCTGCTGCAATCGGATTGCTCCTATTTAAACTTCTGCTTTGTCACATGTTGATATTCAAGTCAGAAAGAGAACAGCCTCTAAAGCAGGAGTCCCAAAGCGGCGGTCAGGACAAATGGGGGGGGGGGTTGCGTAATGATTTTCATGATCATTGTAATGTGATGATTACTGAGGTATATAGACAAATATATAAATGCACTATATTGATCAAATATTTAATATGCCATTAAAAATGTAAAATAAATAATTTCATGTGCTATTTAATATTTAAAAATGGTTACGTGTCTTTTTAGAAAATGCATTTATTTAAAGGTTTATACAAATACTAATTCTAATCTTATATAGAAGATCCCGAGAAGAACTTAAATTTTTAAGCGAATCAGGGCAGAAACAGAGAAGCTGAGTAAATCCAAGTTTGATGCGGTTTGAGCCGTGCTCTTATGAAAAGTTAAAATATTTTAATATTAATAATAACCATCCAGTCCTCGCCATGAAAAATTTGAGCTCTATTCCTCTTATTAACTATTAATCACTTCTTTAAACTGACGACCCACAGTGGAGGAAGGAGTTAGGCTGTTTACTTTGCCTCTACCTGTAAGAACACTGGGAATTTTAAAGCTGCTTTAGCTCAATAAAGACAAATGAAGTTTCTTGGGCCGGTTGGGAAATTGCAAATTCTGTAACAGGAGCTGTGACACTGAGCTAGGGTTAGCATTAGGGTTAAAGTAATTTTAATTTTAGTAAACATCTCACAGCATGTATGTTTATTTTTCTGTGTGACATTTGTCACGTGTGCATTAGACATGACAGCTCTGGTTTAACAGTTTCTCCTCCAAAATCTAAAACCCCTGCCTAAATAAAATGCTTTTATGGGGGAAATTCCAGTAGTTTCATTGGTTTAGAAAGCGTGGTCAGAGCAGACATCTCCTTCTTCACATCTTGTGGCCTTGAAGTCTTGTTTGGTTTTGAAGAGAAAGTGTTTGAGTTCCTTCCCTCAGGCAGCCTGGCTGCTCTGTAATCATAAAGCGAGCGCGTTCATTCTTACACAATATCCACTCCAGTCTCTGGAGGGTTTTTTTCTGTGTATGCATTATCCATTCGCTTATATTTTTTGCCAGTGAGTGATATTCACAGGTCATACCTCACTTTCAGATACTATTACTACATCATTATACAGCACTGTAAAGAACTCAACATTTTGACAGCGTTTCTTAAATCAGCAGTCATGAAAAAGCAGAATTGATGGAGGCGGCTCGTTGTTTTTCCCCCTGCCAGTCGTTAGATCTGTAATATGGAGGCAGGCAGCGAGGATGTAAGATGTCAGCGCGGAGATCGGAGTGTGATTTATTTACCTTCAGATGTGTCGGCCTCAGACACACAAACACACACGTGCCTCGTAGTGCACTCCATTACACAGACCTCTTTGTTTTCCTCTCTGACCGGCTCCCTCGCTGACTCACGCTCCACAGTCACGGCCCCCCCGCCAGCAAGGTCACTCCACGCAGCACTAATGACTCCAATCAATTATCAGCAGCAACATTAAACGAGACCAAAACTCCCACATCTCTGTGGCCTTGCAGCTTTTTGAACTGCAGCATGGAGGCCACTTGATTGCATAGTCACTATATCTGATTCCTCTCACCCCTCCCCTCCAGCTAGAAACACGGTAAAACATTTATAAGGCAGAGACGGTTTAGTACTCTCTGATGCATTTTTTATTAAAACAGGTTTCAGGTATCTGATCATAGATCAGGATGCAAAAATGTTGACAGAGAAAGGGTGCTGCTCAACAAATACTGCTAAAATGGGTTTATTTACACAGCTCAGTCCTGTTGTGAGGAAAACAAACAGCGTGGCAGTGATGCCCTTCCATTTGCCATCAAATTGCAATTTTGAAAATAAATTTGTTATGGAAACACTGCAATTAAAAAACCAAAAAAAAGAAACGTCCAGCTTTCCAATTAAAAACTCCTCAAATTTCAATGAGGTGGTTTTTTGGTTGTATTACAATTGTTCTCATGCCCCCTTTCCTGTCAGAAAAAACGTAAAAAGCTCAAAAAACACTTTTTATCACATCACATGAGTCATGTGATCTGCAACTGGACCTTACTGCCTTGTAAAAAGACAAAGACCAGAAGTAGCTGGGGACCGATGGCGCCCCCTAGAGACTTGGCTGAAATATGGATACATCTTATGTGTTTGCATCCTCTGCTGCCATGTTGTTTTCAAGAGTTAATTTGTGGACAAAAATATTTCTGTACACTTTTAATTTTATTTCTTACTTAAAGTAAATACTGCACTTGCGAAAACAATTTATCACACGTCTGAAATAATTCGCATTATAGCTGTAACTATTAATAATTCTGATAATATATTGTGATGATTATTTGAAAGGTAAAGGTGCATCAAATAATAACTGGAACAGAAACCAGGTGAAGCTGAACTTAATGTCAGCTGAGGAGTTCTTGATGGAACATGTTCACAAATAAAAGGTTTTTTCTTCAAAATATTTATCTGTTTATAGTGTCGGCATAATTACTGATGATTGCGTTACTATTTCAGCTAATACCATGTGTTAGTCTGTATACTCCAGTTGAGGATTGTTTCAAAACTCAATCGAATTGTTTAAGCCCAGAGTTGCATTGTACATTTAAAGCTATGGTTGGTAATGGTGGAAAGCTAGCAAGATTTAAAAGCAGCATGTCCCTCCCCTTTCTGTTGAAAGCTAACCCCACCCCCTGCAAACTCGAACGCACATCACACAGCAGAACTCTGCTGAGCGTAGCTGACTCAGCCATTTCTTTCAAAGCACGTTGGACCTTAACTTTATTAGACCTCATGTCTCATTCACGTGTAAATACACTATATTATTATTGTAGCTTTCAAGGTAGCATGCTAGCTTTAGCAATACGAACTATACAAGTTTTAGCATGCTATTTTTAGCCATACTAACCTCACAAGTTTTGAGAAGAGTTGTTGTGACAAATTCTGTTAACAGCCAAACTCGATGAGTGTGAGGAGGGACGGAAATGAAGGAATCTGTTTTTTTGTTTTTTATCGGACAGAGTTTTTAGAGGCTAAGGGCTTTCACAGATGTCTGATTTTTATTTCCTTTTTCTGAATACACAAGGTATTTACTTCTCTCAGGATGGAAGAAACATTTTACAGGATTACCAACTATAGCTTCAAATAAACTAGATAATTTCCGTTTGCTTGCTTGTTTTCTGTGTGACAAAACGTTTCACTTCGGTCTCTACTCTGCTTTACCCTCCTCGTTTCCTTAACCTATGTACTTCCCAGAGGTATGGGTAACACAGTGAACCATTAGAGCTCTGTGAAGAGTAGCAAGACGGTGAAACAAAGTCTAGATTTTGAAAAAGAGACAGAAATGTTTTTTGAACTAATGTTTGAGGGAGCACTTTTGATTTCAGACATATGAACCTGGACAAGCTGCTATTTCACATGCTGTAAATCTGTAGAAAATAATCACCAGTTTACCTAAATACATAAAGAGTGGTGCTCATTATGGGCACTGTAGTTTAAGAGATGCTGCCTTTTCAATCAGTCGAAAAGTCAGCAGTTTTAGAAATATTACAATCATGCACAGCTGTACAGCGGCACAAAAGACACAAACTAAAGCAGATACAAGATTGTTTGAATTGTGTGGAGATTTATTTCCATTTCATTAATTTTGTTTTGGGTTTTTTTTATGCCCAAATGCATTGTTTTTTTTAAAGGACTGAAATTCCATTTTATTATTTTGGATCTTAAAAATATCTTGCTCTATGAGTTTGTTTTTTTTAAGCGGGTAAAACCACAATATTATTTTTTGTCACAAACATTTCTGGGACACTGTATTGTCCTGCAAAGTTTCCAATCGTGACAGGCTTATTGGCATCATGCTGTGGTGATGCTTTCCATTCCAGACATCCTCCATCTTGGAACCTTTTCACCAAAGACGCTCCAGTTCTCAATTAGTTCTGTAGAAGAAGTTTGTTTTTCTACAACCAAGTCAGAGTCCTCTATACTCTGGCATGGACCGGTTACTCTTTTTAACCTTTTCCTCAGTATGGAAAACTCACTGTATTTTTCCATAATAGGTGCTCCTTTCTTGGGGCATGTTAAAGGTAAAATGCACAGAATAGAAACCAACGAAGAACATTTCTTTCTCCACAGACACATGATAAAAGCCAGAAACTAGTTTTGAAAACATCTCTTGCCTTATATATTCAAATAGACCTTTTGGTTGCAGTTTGGAGCTTCTCAATTCAGCACTTTGTCTTTTTTTTAATTCAGTCCTCTGAGATACAAGTATAGTAAACAGTTTCAGCTCTGATAAGCGTCACTCTCTCTGCTCGGCCACATAAATCAAGTCTCCATATAGAAAAGTTTGGGGTTTTTAAGGAAAGAAACTTATTAAAAGTGCTTTAGGATCTCCCTTAGGAGTAATGTTTGCGTCATAAACATCTGCTACATTTCTAGGGTGTTTTAAGTCTTTAGATCTGCAGGCTCGTTTAGACAGCTTATGTAACGAGTTGATTAAAAGAGCAACATGCATGAAAGTATTTACATCCCTTCAATGTTTTGATGTCATTAAAGTGCAAACTTTAAAATGTTTTTTTGTTATTTATTTTATCAGACAGACCAACACAAAGTGATGTGGAAGTAGAAGAAAACCTGGCCTGTAATGTTGTGCCAAAGTACTCCTCGATAAATCCAATGCAAACAATCCTTTCATAACCGAAGACAAATAAATGTAAAGCTTTGATGCATGTCTAATACAAAAAGCAGACCAGAGGTGTGGTCTACTGACAGCAACCAAAAGGGAGAAAGAAGTTCAACAAGATCCAAAATGGCTTAATAAAGAAAATAGTCTTGAATTATAAAGTTATTAGTTTCATTACTTGGGGTCTCAACACAGATTGTTGAAGTTAGTGGTTCTGCTCCAGAAAAAAGTGAAAAAGTTCAAATGATATAAATATTTTATCAAGTTGCTGCAGAAAAACATTTAATATTTAGTCCATTAGAAGAAAAACACTCAGTGACAAAGCGTCCAACTACTGCATGCTGAAGGGAAACTAAAAAGTAGGACGTCTCTGCGGACTTGATGTCATCAGGTCAGGGTTTCAGAGCGATCCTACGTTGCATCTTTAATCAGAATAAATATTTTAGGCTTTTAGTTCTGCGTCAGGAGCAGCATGTAGCGTGCTAACAGTGTGGTCAGACTAGTTTGTTCCCAAGATCCAACCAACGGACAGATGTTCACTTATTATCATCTTGACTTTTTATAGTTGCTTTATGTCCCAGAGCTCCTCTAGGTTTATGAACCGGAATAAAAATGAAGTTGATTTAAATTTTCTCTGTTTGCCACGAAGCAATAAGACAGCAAATTGGCAGAATTACTTGTGCGAGTCTGGAAAGCCGAGCATTTTAAATGAAATGTTTCTTACATATTGAGGACGTTTTCTCACTCTGAGGGGCTAATTTTCTATAAATTCAGGAGCATTTTCAGACTGAATTTACTATTTTGTTATTTTACAGACTTACTTGCCGGATGGAGCCGTCTTGGTATCACAGTGAGGAGCAATGACTGGGGGGGGGTTAACGTTTCAACACTTAGCACCAGTGTAGGGTAGAGCGTCTGCTATGCTTCCCATCATTTTCTTTCCCCTCTCTCCTGCTGTCATGACAACAGCTCCCACCGCTAGCAGGCTTATCAGCGGCTGTTGAAAATAACAGTAATATCTTTCAGCTTCATGTTAATGTATGTTTACACCAGATAGTTTTTAACCAGTTAGGAGCAAGGCTCTCATTATAGGAACTTTATAAAAGTAGCACTTAACCGTCATGTGGGCTTGATGTTGTTCACCTTTTCTCACATTACATGCGATTATATCATGGATCTGCACATTATTAGAGAAGCAATACCTTTGTTTTCCATCCTCCTTTGCCTTGATAAAACACACAGAATTTTAGCCAAACATGTTGGCCTATATAAGCTAACCTGGCATCATCCAGATTAATACACATAGTTCGTTTTGAATCCTCCCCAGTATCAATCTGGAAAGCCTCCTGTAGAACGTGTTCGCTGAAGGGAGGGACATCAAGTGAAAGTCTTTGAGCTGATTGGGTACCCGCCTCCCATGTTGAGTTTTCAGCCAATCACAGCAGCAGTAGCTGCTGAGGCGTTTCCGCCTTGATTTGTTTCACGGAGTAAACTGATAAATTAATCTTTTACCGAAACCGGTCAGGAACGTGCAGACATCTTCCCACTGACAAAAGCAAAAAGTCAATCCAGCTGAAACCAACATGTTCAGCCTTCCTGGTTGACATTTCATTGGTTTGTAACATTTCTGTATCAAGGCTAATGCATCGGTTCATTTTTGGCAAAATGTTTATTCAGGAGTTTATGAATTCAAAAATCTTGCCGTTTGATGTGTATAAAACTTATATAAGCTTTGTTTCCTTTTCTTTTTCACTTTTGCAATACATGCTGGGTTGATGATGCTGTTAAGTCTTTCTGAACTGGAGCGTAAACAGGAAGGCTAACATTACCACATTGCATTGCTGTTATAAATGAGATATCTGCGGGAACAAACAGTTCTGATCGGCCATTGTTTTCTACAACAAAATCATATCTGAAGATAAACTATTTAAAGTTACAATGAAGCATGTTTCAGCCATAAAACATTGTTTAAATATATCTGAGAAAATGTTTTGATCCTGATGCTAACCATAAACAGCGTCTGTTAGAAACCAGAGATCTTTGTAGCATAGCTATCCATCTTGGTTAGCATTACTTCGCACCTTTCTCATCAATTTCCACTGAAAGTGTTACTCATTGATATTTTGGCTGGATGGAACCACAGGACCTAGCTAATGTTTGATTTACACTCACGAAAACTAAATGGTGTACAGTAATGTTACTGTATTGTATTTCTCAAAGTCTGTTGTAGCAACATCTGCGGACGTCGGTGTTGCTAC
>JAUZNJ010099433.1:0-21406 GCA_034780135.1 Jordanella pulchra
ACAGTCTTCTACAAGCTTTGCAAGTGGAAAACCTGAAAAATCAACAGTGGATCAAATACTTGTTCTCCCCACTGTATGTCTTATAACCAATCTAGGCCAATCACCTGCAGAGCTGTAGTAAAGATTATGTTTCTTTTAGAGACCTTTTGAATAAAAGTTGGATCTGAGACTCCTTAAACTTTTGTGATCTAAACTGATTTGTTTTTTCCATTTTGTTACAGGACAGATTTCCTGTACAGAGTAAGGTGGACTCCAAAATGGGGGTGAAAACCTTCACCCACAGCTCAACCTCCCACAGTCAGGAGATGCTCGACAAACTAAACGCTCTGCGCAATGAGGGTCACCTGTGTGATGTAACCATCCGCGTCCAAGACAAACTCTTCTTGGCTCATAAAGTGGTCTTGGCCTGCTGCAGCGAATTCTTTCGATCTAAGCTTGTTGGCCGGCCAGAAGAAGAGGAAAAGTTTGTGTTGGACCTTCATCATGTGACCGTCAGTGGGTTCGCTCCACTATTGGAATATGCCTACACCTCCACCCTTTCCATCAGCACAGAGAATATCATCGACGTCCTGGCAGCTGCTAGCTACATGCAGATGTTTGCTGTGGCTAGCACATGTTCGGAGTTTATGAAGTCCAGTATTCTGTGGAGCCCAACTAACAACAACGGCAGCAGCATCGCAGCAGATAAACCGCATGAGGCAGCAGCTGAGAGCGCCTCGTCAAACTGTGTCCTGACGCCGCTGGACGGCAGCGTGTCCCCTGTGTCATCTGACTGCAGCGTGATGGAGAGAAACGTTCCCATCTGCCGGGAATCCCGACGGAAACGGAAAAGCTTTGTAACCATGGCATCACCGGAAAGTCCGCTCAAATGCACTACACAAATGGTCACCACCTCCCCTCAGATTCCAAACCCGTCCCCTTCGTTCTCAGACGGGCCCACCCAGCCGGTAGAGTCCTCCCTGGCCTTTCCCTGGACCTTCCCTTTCGGCATCGACCGAAGGTTTCATTCAGACAAATCAAAGTTGCCAGAGAGCCCCCGCTGTTTAGAGCCGGGCGCCCCAGGGACCTCGGAGGGCGTGGTCGCCCGTCGCCTCAACGACTTCCTAACATGCGAGAGCTCCAAGGTAGTGTCCTCGCCAGTGGCAGCGGAGGAGGAAGATGTGAGGGTAAAGGTAGAGCGTCTGAGTGATGAGGAGGTTCAGGAGGCATCATCACAGCCGGTCAGCGCCTCGCAGAGCTCAGTGAGTGACCAGCAGACGGTGCCAGGGAGCGACCAGGTCCAGGAAGAGCTGCTTATCAGTCCTCAGTCCTCTTCTATAGGTGTGATTACAGTGTTTAGAAGCACATTTTAAATGTGAAATATTGTGTTAATTTTCCACTAAGCTCTTCATGCGGAGGTTTAAATTCGGTTTTCATCCTGATGGCTGAACTACTGTGGGCTTAAAGGGGCATTTGGATGTCATGATTATAACATGATTATAACAATATAACTTATAACAAATGACTTCAATCAACTTTAGTCGAAGAAAAACAGATTTAAATTCACTGTAGATATCTCTGAACATCCAGCGTACTGTTGCAAATATACTGCTAATATTTGTATGTGTTCCAGAGAAACCCATATTTTTTGTCCCCATTAGCAAACCCCTGACATAATCCTGATAGATCACTTCTTGCCATCCACCTGATTTTTAAGAAAAACTCGCTCAGTCAAAGTCTTTTCTAGAAGCTTAATGTCAGCCTGCTTCATTTGTTTTTCAAAACCAGATTTTGTGTTTCCTGGAAACCTGTTTCAGCTGCTACCAAGCCATCAATCAGGCATGGTGCTGGCAGCATCATGCTGAGGGACTCTTTTATCTTGCCCAAATTGCATGTTATAATGAGGACAGAGGGGTTTTCTCTTCAAACTCTTTACCTACTATAAAATATTTCAGAGTTGATAGACATGATCTTAAAAATGCATTTCTTTTTTAGGGAATGTTTTTAGGACCTAGCTGCCTTTAATTTGTTATTTTTGAAAGTATGCAGACAGGAAAGCGGGTTATAAGACTGGGGAGAGACATTTGGCAAAGCTCAGCAAGGCGACAGCCGTATATGGGTCATGCACTGTACCTCCACACCACAACAACACCCCCCAAAAATGCATTTCTGATTAGTGATGATATCCAGCCTAGTGCAAGGTTGTACTGATGGCTACAGAAAGTTTTTGTTTTAGCTGGACCCCACTACAGCTGAGGGTTCTAATATTACTGTGGGAGTGGGTAAATATTTGTGTCTGTGTTTTGTTCTTCTGCATCATTGATAGGATAAAGCTAAACATTCATGTTGCTGATGATTGTATATAATTATTGCTTGGTATTGCTGCAAAGCAATCAGTTGCTTTTATAGTCAGTGCTGTATCCCAGGCTCATTTTTGATATAGTTTTAACTACTTAGAGCCATAAAACAGTCTAGGGCAGAAAGTATATTTATTTTTGCTGTTTTTCGATTGAATAAAAATCAGACGGCAAAAAGAGCTTTATGATTTTGATTCATTTATTTACGTTTTTTACAGAATGTAACCGAGGTGAAGCTAAAAACATCTGAGGCGTGCATAAAGCATATTAGCTGATAAAGAGGGCTTCTATCTTACATAAATAGGTTTCTGCATTTTGTATAGATTTAGCTTGATTATGTTTCTGAGTTGGTTGTCCTTTGAACAGATTGTGTATTTTATATTCTGTTTACTGCAGTTAAAGATTAATCAATTAATTAGCTGGTTAATCCGATTGTTTCAGTGTTGGATGAATCTAAACTAATACTATTTCAGATTAGATGCTTTAAAGATATTCAAGTTTATACAAGTTTTCCTCCATGATTCTACTTATCTCTTTGCTCTCCAGGGTCACTGGATGAAGGAGTGTCGGAAAGCTTGCCTTCTATGCAGAGCACCTCTAACGCTGGAGGACACACAGAGGATGATGAGAGGTATCATTACTTATTTGAAGCCTTTGTCACAACTTGCAGTGAACACGTCATGAACATATAGACAAGAAGCTGTTCACTGCATGTCTCAACCGCGCCTGTTTAGATGATAAATCTAGACCTAGAATTTGCTCACGTCAGACATTAAGCAACTGACGCATGTTATCGTTGTCTCCTACCACCTAGATTTAAAATTGCTTTAAACCGGCCAGACTTGACATCATTTGGAAAAAATTAGAAGAAGAAACATCCTTTTTAAAAAAGGTATTAAAAAGTCCCATAAAGGCTGACAGGCTAAATAGAATATAATAGAGAACAGAAGAACTCTCAAACACGACATATCCAGTGAAATATGATCCTGATTGGATGATTTAAAAAATGGGTGAAAATGTAGCTTGAAAAGGGAACGCAACAGACTATAGGAAAACAAAAAAAGCATGGATGACAGAAAATAGTTTTTTTGGGAGCAGTCATGGTTGAAAGTTAAGCGAAGAGGACTTGGAAAATGCATCTGACTTTCAGCAGCGATATAAAAAAAAGAACAGAGTTATAATTTAGGTAAATGATATCTTAACAGTTATTGTTCAGCTTTTCACTGTTTTCTTTGTTACTGAGACTAATGGTTGAGATTAATATGAAGCAATAAAATGGGATAGTTATATTTGACTTTAAAGCTAAGGTTGGTAACGTTGGGAGAGCTAGCAAGTTTTGAAAACGGCACTTCTCCTCCCCCCTACGTTCAAAGCTAAGCAGTCCCCCACAAACTGGAACACGCATCTCATAGCAGAACTGCAATGCAAAGGGGAGCCCACTCAGCCATTTCTCTCAATACGTTTTGGATTTCAACCTGACTGGCTCATGTCTCATTCACCTGTAAATAAGCAATATTATTATTGTAGCTTTCAAGGCATCATAATACCCATACAGGTTTTAACATTTTATTTTTACTAATACCTCACGAGTTTTGTGAAGGGGGCGAGTAATTCCAACAACAGCCAAACCTGATGAGCATGAGGAGGAGGAAGGACAGAGATGAAGGCATCCGACTGTTTTGTTTTTTTCCCACTCGAATGGCAGGGACTGGTCGGAGTTTTTAGAGGCTAGCAGGTCTGATGGATGTCTTATTATTTTCCGAATACACCAGGTATCAACTACTTTCAGGATAGGAGGACCGTTTCTCTCAATATAAAAAAAACAACTATAGCTTTAATAACTAGCTGGCATGATGGAGAGTGTACTTGAAAATGAATATGTCGTTCATCTTTATTGGACAACCTCATGTATATAAAAAAAACAAAAAACTTGATGCAATACTTGATGCGTTGAGGTGTCTAAAAAAACAAGACCAAAAACACGTCTCCTTCTCTCAGTCTTTAATTCTCAGAGGTAGACTATTTAAATCACATGCAGTTTATATACAGAGGCTGCAGGGGGCAGTTTAGCATCCGTGATTAGAATCCTTGTAAAAAACAAAGTGTTGTTCAAAGCTTACAGTTAGAACATTTTTACACATTAGCTTAGCCATGAAAGTTTATTCTGACTTGCTGTCCTTTCAAAGCTGCTGTTAAACATCATTCCTGAGATGTTAGCCTGTGGCATTTTTCAGTAGTTTCTTTTTCTGTCCTTCTATCTTCCGGGGAAAATTCCTCTGAGCAATGATTTTGTTGTTTGCTCTTAGCAGACACTGTTGTTCTTTTAAGCAGGAAAGTGTCTAAAGTAGACCAACACAACCAAATCTTAGAGTGTTTTTCTTTAAATATATTATTTCTATAAAGTTAGGTCCTTGTGTCAATAATCAATAACGTTGTCTGTTGCAGAAAGAAAGAGTGAAAGAATCATTTGATGCCAAAAATTAATGTAACCTTTGTGATTATAATTATGTGAGATTTAAATGTCTCCAATACATGTGTATAGAAAATGTGATGAATAAAGTTATCTTTGGTATCTGTTTCAGGCTTGAAGGTATTCAGTATCCATACCACCTTTATATAAGCCCTTCAGCTCGACCCGGCACCAACGGCCCCGACCGACCATTTCAATGTCCAACCTGTGGAGTCAGATTCACACGAATTCAAAACCTGAAACAGCATATGCTCATACACTCCGGTAGGTGAAAACGTGTGTATATCTACTGTGAAACATCTACTGGCACGACTGAACTTGGATCACTGACAGTATCTATACTGTCAGTGATCCAAGTTCAGTTGTTCAGCTGAAGGTATTTGTTTGATTTCACTAAACTGACCTTGAACTCTTAAGTTTTTACAACGTTTTGTCTGCATCACATGAAAACGAGGTTTAATGTATGTGGTCAAAACCCATGTTTAACCTGACAGGGAGGAGATGAACAACCTAAATAAATCCAGTTTACCAAGAACTCATCCAGGCGGTAACAATAAACCAACCAACCTCTGTAGAGGTCTGCATGCTTTGTTCTTCTCAGCTGAGTTCAGCTTCAGTTTAACAAGAAAACTGTTCAAAAATGGCATCCATTGAAAAATTTCTAAGTTGCAAAAAATAAGAACTCAAAGGCTACAAAAAAATCTAAATGGCTTTGGAGGGCGTGCAGGTGGAGCAGTGGTTAGCACGCTCGACCCATGTACGGAGGCCTTAGTCCTCGACGTGGGCGACCCAGGTTCGAACCCGGCTTGTGGTCCTTTCCCGCATGTCTCCCCCCCTCTCTCATACCCCCTTTCCTGTCAGCCTACTGTCAGAAAAACGAGCCACTAGTGCCGTAAAAAGCTTAAAAAAAAAAGGCTTTGGAGGAAATAATGTCTGGACAAATGATACAAAAGTGAACTTTTTCTAAAGTAAGAGGTGAAAATACACCTGCCTTTAATTGATGCCACTTTTAACAGGGCAGCAAAGGGGCCCAATCAAAGTTTGGACCAAATCAAAATTCCAGATCAAATTCCCTCAAACAGGCCATTTATGGTTGAAACCTTTAAAATGAGATATTACAAACATTTAAGTTTTTACATTGAGTTTGAGTCCATTGTATGATTAACATTAAGGTCAAATCTCTCTGTTTTTGTTTTGTCTGATTATATAAAAAAGCCTAAAAACTGTCCAACTTAGAGTTGTTAGGTTTGACAAATCTGGAAGGTTTACAGTCTATTTCTGACTGTAGTTTTTCATGATTCCCTCACGGTTTGTCCTGTTTCTCCAGGCATTAAACCTTTCCAGTGTGACCGCTGTGGGAAAAAGTTCACACGGGCCTACTCCCTAAAGATGCATCGGCTGAAGCACGAAGGTAAACGCTGTTTCCGGTGCCAGATTTGTAGCGCCACATTCACGTCCTTCGGTGAATATAAGCACCACATGAGGGTCTCCCGACACATAATCCGCAAGCCGCGGATTTATGAGTGCAAAACATGCGGCGCCATGTTCACCAACTCTGGAAATTTAATTGTACACCTGAGGAGTCTGAACCATGAGGCATCCGAGCTAGCAAACTACTTCCAGAGCAGGTGAGGAGTCTGGGGGCGCTGGCCCCCCTCATTTACTCAGATCTCACCTGGTTCAGACAATAAGTCCACTTTACATTCTAATGTCTAAAGTTCATTGGATCATTGTCCTCACATTGGTTATGTTTCTGAGATGATGATGGATGATTTAAGCATTTTCTACAATGGAGGTTTCATTATAAGTTTCATGGCCCTTTTCCATTGGTACCATCTCTGACAGCAGGGTTTCGGTTCCCCTTTATTCTCCATGGATGCTTTTCTGGGTAATAAGTGCAGGATCGTCAAAACAAGGGGCCCCCACAGTCCGTAGGTGACACAAACATGAGGACCTTCTGCATCATCATGGAGCACTATCAAGCTCAATGTTAAGAGTTATGAGGGTAAGCGAATGCTTCCTAGAGCTTGCTTGGTGTCATGATCATATACACATAAGCCAAGCATACAGAGAGTCGATGGCTGAAGAAATTACTTCTTATACTCCTGTTTAAAGTCTAAAGACCTGTTTAAAAAAGGCTTGAATTTGCATTTTTCTCATTTGGATGTTTAAAAATTCCAAGTAGAGTTTACAAATCTAAAAAAGGGAGTAAGAGACACAAAGATTTCACCTGGTATATTAAAAAACAATAATAGATGGGTTTCAGTCACATGATTTTGATGACTGAGGGCAGGAAGTAAACCTTCAGTGGAAGCAACCATTGCAAAGAGCTTTGGGATTTGGAACTAGTTTCAAGATAAAAATGCAAATGATGGTTTGGGTTTAACCTGATATCAGATTAAAGTTTGTTTTTAACAAAACCGCAAGATTTGCAACAATCAAAGCCATAGAAATCAAAAAGTACCGTGTCCTGGGTTCTAGGACTATAACCGCTGGTCCATAACCTCAGCACCGCTCCGTCAGCGATAATTATCACTTGGCCTTCGCCAAGGTGAGCGTTTGTGTATATATTCATCAATTAGAAGAGGCTGACCATTTGAAACTATGCTGCAGACTTAAACTTACCGAAACACCATGTGCAGCATAAGAACTGCAGATTTTACTGTAGAATAACGGTCAGTAACAATTAAGTAAGAATTTAAAAACAAACTACCAACAAACCTTTTCATAACACACAAACGTTTGCTGCTCGTCACCTCAGCAACAAAGGCTCATCTTCAGAGGCCCTGCTGAGACCTTAGTATCCGGCCGCGTTCAAAGTCAGGGAGCTTTTTAGCCTTTTCCCTCATGATGTTATCAACACGGTGATAACTGGACCAAAAAACGACCTGGACACTAAACCATCAATGAACTGATTGAAAACAACAATAAATCACTCTTTCTGTCTTTTGCTCCCCTTTCTACTTTGTAAAGCTCCACTTGGAACCTTCTTAAGACCAATTGTTCAAATTGCGAATTCATAGAATTATTTAACTAGTCTTGAGTTTTTGCTGATTAATGTACAGTGTTTATGCTGTGCAACATGGTTGCCATCAACCTCCTGACGTCATATTCCGACTCAAACCGTTAGAAATGCATCCAGGCAGGTACTATAGGTAGTACCGGTTTCACATTACTGCTGCTGTTGGAAAAGCCAAAACACTTTATTGAGCCGTACTGAAGCGCTCCGAGTCAGTACTAATGGAAAAGGACCAGTACTGAAGGCAGGTTCAAAGTTACAGAATGAACCTCTTATGCAAATAGTTGGGATGGCTAAAACTAAAGGTGAGATTTAATCTAATTACTTCCTGGTATTTATTGCAGTGATTATGTGAAAAATCCAGATGGAAAAGATGATAATTCAGTATTTATTTTTTATGATTACTGACTGACTAATTGTTATCATGGGAATCATCCTTAAACTGTAACATAAAAATATTGCTCCTTTCTGAGAAAGACCTACAGAAATGTGATACTAGAACTGCTTAGGACAGACGTACACTAAGTGTCTCATAGACATTCCTGCATCACAGTTGGCAACAAATAACCAAATAAAGAAATGTTTGGGACCAAGCCTGACCTTTGATTGAAACCAGCATTTATTAAGATATAATATGTGATGAATATCAATAAAAAGTAGGTCATATAAACGGCTCCCATTACTGGCTTCTGTTTAAAATCAGCGATTCAGTAGAAGTATAAAAGCAGAGGAGTGAATGAAAAGTGAAGCTCAGGTTTTATGAAATGGATTATCCTCAGACAGGTTTGGGCTCTTTCCATTGATTTGTTTGAAGCTTTCAGTCTGCAGTGAAAGCAAACAGGTCCTTGTCCCTGAAGGAGCTCATTGGTTTCAGTACTTGGAACAGTTTGTTCCCAAAGGATCTCCAGTAACTGCAACATGAAACCAGGTCCTGCTAATTAAGAAGTCTGTCCACATTTCATCGTGTTCCTTCTGCCCAAAGAATCATAAACAATAAAAAATAAAATCATTTCCTTTAGAAATGTAAGCTTTTCTTTATGTGTCCTGACTGGGAAGCCTTTCTAAAAACACTCAGTTTTCGGACTGTTTCTCTGGCCTGTTGCTGATTTCTATTGTTGCCCTAAACTAAAGCTCTACACAATTTCCATCATTTTATCTATTTAATTTGTTTCCATAAGAACAGTTTGTCCAGAAACAAATTTGGTTTATTTGTTTTAAACCACAGTTTAACTCACTAAAGCTCATCAAAGTGGGAATTTGTCTTTATGGAGTCAGACTTTTTCCCCCCAGACTTTTCCACTTCTTAATCAAGTCAAGCCCTCACAGGTCGACAGGACTCATATGAGCCTTTGACTGCTCTAATGTTTTATAGTAAAAGGTCTGTGCCTGGGATCAGAAGTGTGGAAAATTCTCCGGTGGCTCTCAGACTCTTAACTCCCATTCTCAGCCTTCACATAAAAAGACGATGTGTTTATTGCGCTGATTTTCAGAGCAGTCTGTCAGCTTCAGCAGCACTTTGAGCCAGAGACGACCGCTCTATACCTGAGCTTTAGTTATGCATGTAACACTTCACTAAAAATGGTGCTGTGTTGGTGAGCAGGTACTGTTCATATATGAGCAGACTGACATTCATTGGTTTACGTTTAGACCGCAGCGATCCAAAGTCTGACTGCCTCAGATTCTGGTCCGATCCTCACTGCTGCCTTCGTTCCTGGAATCTAATGAATAGTGTTTATAAACCTTAGAGAAGAGGCTTTGGATGTGAATATCCAAACACTATGTGACCAACAGCAGCTCTCCAACCTGCAGCATCTAACAGCAGCTGGGTTCTTCTAAACAGCATCCCAACAATGAGACCTGCTGGTTTGTCAGCTGACCTTAAACTGAACAAAGGCAGGTTTTCAGATGATTCTCTGATTCATGAGTTTCAGAGTCTTCAGCTTCTTACAGTGAAAAAAGCAAAAAAGAAACCCGGCTGCTTCAAACATCCTGGTGAGGACCAAGGGGGTCACTTTGTCTTGTTGCTGTTGGGACCCGGCAGCTTTCAGGCAGCTTTTTGATTTGTACAGTTATCAGGCAGAGAGAAGGGGATGAAGACATGAGCAAATGTCCTAAAATGTGTAGTCGAACCCAGAGAGCTGCGCCTGGGCTCCCTTTGGGCGTCCAGCTTCCGCTCTGGTCCCTGCTGCCTTCGATTTTAAAGGAAGAACTTTACAGAAATCTTCATAAATTGTGCTATACGGGTGCAGTGTTTGTTCATTGCAAAATCTCATGGCTTAACATCTCTAACATCAGTGCTGAGATTTCTGTGGAAGTCAGCCTTGTTTTTTCTAAAATCGTAACGAAGTTTCTAAAAGGCATTTTACATCTAATTTGATGTCAAACGGATCGTTTTATGTTTCTGTTTCAATGTAATCTCAGTTTTCAAAATGAGGAAAAACAAAAAAAGTTTTGCTCGTTTTCTTTTGACAGAAAAAATCACTTTGTGCTTTATTCTTTAAAAAAAACTAAAAATCAGATAGTCGGACGACCAAAAGACGCTCTGACGATACTCAAACACATGCTGTCAATACCAAAGAGAATAACACAGGCTATTGTTACTATTGGATTCTCGATTATTTTCACATAAGAAGAATAACACTCCAGACTGCTTCAGAATATTGTCAAACTTTTTAATTCATTATGCGTTTATTTGTGCACATGTAGAACTAGTATCTGTGATTCTGTGATTTCATGATGAGATGGAAAAAGGTGAGATTTTCATATTGATTAAAGTATGTTTAGGCCTTTAATTATTGTCCTTTTTATCTCCATGGTTTAAGTTTCTTATCTTTTCCTGGGCATCAATATCAATTTTAAAATATTAAAACAAGTCTTCCTGTTGATCTGTATAATTAATGTTACTTGAAATATTGCGAAAACATGAACATAACTGCTGCTTATGGTTTAGCTGTTTATATGAAAACAAATCTGGATTCGATTATTAGTCTGATGAGTAATAATGTCGACCTTTTCACCTTTAAAACGTCGTCCCTTTTCTCTCAAACACTTTTCCTATCAGCCTGTTTTCATATAAATGCAACTAGTGGCTAAAATGTAAAATGAAAGAAAAGTTGATTCCCTTTACGGCTCCCGGGACCATGTGACCATCAGAGTAAGAAATAATCCTATTATAGATGATCTGCTGGGATTAATAAACACACAAAACTGACTGGGATTAATTGTTGGGACTTGTCATCTGTTGAACTTCCTGTTTAACTTGGTTTGTTTTAATAGATGGACAATTAGATTCATGACACTTTGATTGTAATAGTGATATTAATATCATGTTGACGATATATTAAGATGTTTTCTTTAGGTTAAAGCTCACAGCTGTCTCACTATTCTTTGGGGGACATCTGTAAGCAAACCTACAGTACCTGAGAATATTGATAAGCAGCTGATTGTGTTTGATTAAAGAATGAAATGAGTCCTATTCTCTGTTTATTGTTCATTTGTGTGGAGGCTGGAAGGGAAGGATGGCGAGGTCACATGTTCTCTCAATCCTTGCAGTGATTTCCTCGTGCCCGACTACCTGAGCCAGGTGCAGGAGGAGGAGGAGGCACTGGGCGTTCCGTACGAGCTGGAGGAGTCCCAACATCACCCGGTCTACCCGGGCAGCACCTCCAACGCCGCCACCACTGCTGCCTCGTCCTCTTCCTCAGTCCAGATGCCAGTCATCTCCCAGGTCTCCTCTTCCACGCAGAACTGTGAAAGTTCCTCTGGCTTCCTTTCACCCGAGCCCCTGGACCCCCTGGAAGCCCCGACCTCCAATAAGACGGATGCCGATGAGACGGCAGCCATGACGGAGGAGATCAAGATGGACGACAGCATCAGAGGCAGTTCCCCAGAGGCGTTTGAAGAGGAGCAGCAGCGTCAGCAGCACGCTCAGGCGAAGGAGGTGGCTTCCATTACTATAGAGTGATTCAAGGCTTCTGCCTGCCTCTTATGTCTTATTCTGCACTCAGGTCATATGGGAATCTATGTTGGAAGGATTCTGACTGAAAGGAACCACTTGGAAAGCTGCACATGTGACCTTTCTATGGAACCGTGGATATGCAGCAAAGCTTTCTGAAGACTTCATGGCATCGTTCTACATGCAAAACTAAACCAAGGTTCACACTAGAGTTCCCTCTAGCTTCATCCGTCTGGGAGTTAACAGTATTCTTCATAGTAGTTTCAGTACTTGGCTTGTTTGTTTCCCATATGACTTGAATGCAGCAGCAGCCGTAGTTATTGAAGTGTTGGCCAATTGGAGGTCTGTTCATTCCAAGCCTTGCTCTACTTTTAGAAAGTGCCTGAGAGTTCACACTTTAGCAAAGTCACATAGAAGAAGAAGAAAAGTGACAAAATCAAAGTCTTTGCAAACTGAGCTAAAATAGTCCTTGTATTAAATTTGTAACAGTTCTGCTAGTTTGTACGGACAGAGACTGTGTTCCTCATCTGGTGCCGTTGGTATTGGCAAATTATTACATGTTAATATTAATACTGCAATAGCTTGTACTGTACTTCTATATGAATGCTGTCTGTTGGGTGTTGCTCTGCGATGTGTAAGGTGTGTGTGTATGTGCATTTCTATGACCAGTATGAACACAGTACATTTTCCTTTTTAAATGTTGAACTATATTGAGAAAGATCTCCCTGAAGGTAATCATCCTCTGACCTGTTGCTCTCTTTCATTCCTCAGTGAACAATGTTGTGAAATCCAACCTTGGTTCTTTAAAAATGCCAAATTCTCAGATTCTAGATCTTTCTTTGAGATCCAGGATCAGAGGAGGGCTGTCTTTAACTGAACAGTTCAAGGGTGTTCATTTGTAGGCATGGGCCGGAGCGGCGATTCTCACAGTGCTTCAAAATATCATCGTTAAAGAGAAAATCAAACCAAACATCAGCAACTTGATCCAGTTAGAGCTGCAACAATCGTCACATGACTGCGGAAAGAATGAAACGTAGATTAGTATTAGTTTTTTGTATTTATTATAATTACATATAGAAATGCAAATTTTTAGTTCTTTACAAACCAGCACAAGCTTGACAAGGAGAAATGAATTGATTTACCAAAACGTAGCAACTATACATGTAAATCTCTTTAAAAACAGACAGAATTGAAACAAAGTTCTTTTCAATCTATAGAAGGTACATTAAAAGAACATCAGTACATAAATTAGACATAGCAGCACTTAAAAGGAACTAAAAACCTCGATACCAGAAGTTCTGTTCTGTTTTTAGTTCAAACCATTATTTTAGTTCATTCTGGAGTAGACCTGTTTACATTAAGGTTGCTTTTTTTATGCACATTTTGAAATATCACAATGGAAGAGCTTGATGGAAACCTCAAAATTCAAATCAGCTCACTAAATTATTTACAAAAGTTTGTACGCACGTTTTGGACGGTTTGACATTTTCACAAAAGGATAAATCTGCCAAGGAGGAGATGGAAACACGCTTGTAGAATAAGTTCTGACTTAGTGAATGTTTACCTCACATGACTCATCAGATGTTTGTCCTCCATTAGAAACACTTCTCTCTACGGCTGTGGGTGGTATAAACTATTGCTAAAACTAGCTGATAAAGACACATTTATCCAAACCTCGGCCCGTTACTGAGAAAGGAAACATCTACCTCTACTTCCTGTAATTAAAGCAAGCGGAGCCTAAATGTAAGAGAACTTTACGCTTCACATTGTTTAATTAAAATGTTCTTTTTTTGACTTCTTAAAAGTTTGCTCAAAATTGCTTAACCTTTGGATGGAAACTTGGCTGCTGTCTCTGAAATCTGACTAAAGGAACAACAGAAGCACTGTGGCAGTAAGTTAGCTAGCTGTGTAAAACCTTGGGATACTCACTGATGCACACAACTGGCCCATGCCTATTAACATCGATGGTGATAAATAACCAGATTATCTGGAAGGTAGTTTGTTATTTTACCACAGCTGAAGCTCAGCCTGCTGGACAAACTAATATTCATTTGGTTTAGTAGATTTGACTATTATTCAGTTCTTAGCTGTTTGATTATCAACAAGCTTGGAAATTTCAGTTTTATGCAACTGGATGTGAAGTTTTTAAGAATACTTTTCTCCTCTCATCCAAGAGGCTTCAGTTCTAACTGATGCAGGAGAAAATGGGGATAAATACACTGTAGGTGTCAGCAAAAATTGCTCTCTCTCACTGAATTAATTGACCTATTATTTGGTAACATCTCTTCAGTCCAGCTGTAAGTTCAAGTGAATTTAGGCCTTGGTTGCTTTGGTTTACCTCTGTATTGAAAAGGAGCAGAGCAATGATCCCCCCTCTACTTGTTGTAATGTGATTTCTCTTTCAGACATTAACTGTAGTGATATGTAGCAGAAAAAGACAATTCCAACTCTTGTGTTTGCCGTTAGATATTTGGCAGGAGTTGATTTGATTGCACTACTCTGGCACTGGGGTGACTGAACATTTACTGTCAGCAGGAAGTGAACATCGCTGCAGCAACAAACATTTACCAACCCCTGTAGTTAAACAGCATTTCTAATATTGTTTGTCTAAAAAACTTGCTGCAAGCGGCTATTTTTATTCTAACTCTGTAGAAGAGGTGTGAGAGAACGGCCACCATTAAGTGCGGCTTCATTTTAAAACGATGATTAGTAATCATTGTGAAATGCTTTTACCTTCTGTTAGCAATCTGATTGCTTATCAGCAAGCACTGTGGAAAGAGAATTTTAAAACGTTCCCAACATTTCCAAATCCAGCACATTCCAGGACAAGCTGGAACTGGACACCTGAAAAGTGGCCTTTCTGTTACCTGCTGGAAGTCTTGCTCTCTCTCACTGAATGAACTGCAGACATGTCTCCCCTTCTGCTCCAGTCTTCTTTACTTCAGCAGCATTGTGGTGTCGCACTGTAAGTTTGTAGCACTTAGGTTTATTATTGTCACTGATTGCTACAGATTGGTTTGAGTTTTGGATCCTCTATATACGAAGCACCAGCTAATGTATAGATGCTAACACTGCGAGTATATGAACCCAGTTTGACAGCAGGCTGTCCTTCACATTACTGGTTTCCTGTTTATATAACTGCTCTGTTTGGGTCAAACGTCCCATTCCTGCCTCCTGTGGCGTGCCAACGTGGTTGCAGTCCTGCATAGTGGTGCCTGGGTCTTGTGAAGATAATGACACCCGTGGTTTGATCCATGAGTTGAATGCTACTGACAGGGAATCTTTGTCTCCCCCCCCACCCGTCAAATTTCAGCAAAGTCTAGAAGCTCACTTACAGGGTTGATTGTAGATTTTGGTTTCAATGATGCTGTTATGTGGACACGTCCTAAAACCAGTCTAAGCTGTCTTGTTACAGGCCTTGTGCCATCATCCCAGTCACTTTTTCAAAAATGTGCCATTTGCCCTTTTTATCTGGGTAGAAATCAAAGTTTTTAAAACAGGACCAAATGTTCTTTGTCTCATTGGGGATTTGCCGTGGCAATCATTTATTGCACATGATAGAAGAAGATGATGATAATCATTCTAAGTAGTTCATGCTGTTCAGCATAGGGGTCCTCCTGTTGTGGCCCTTAAAACACTGTATGATGTTGTGCGTTTAAGAGGCTAGCCTTAGTAAATGGACCTATGTTCTCTAGTTGCACAATGTCACAATGTAAAACAAAAGAAAAGAAATGTTTTATATCCTTCACTTGTACGTCACGCTTTCCATCTCTTGTGCTTAGTGTCTGTATTTTAACTGTTTTTTTGTTTTTTTAAATAATGAAATGCTGCTGTTTGTCGAAACGCAAAAGTGCCCAAATTATTTTGTGAACCGATGGTGTGCAATAAATAGACCGGTGTTGTTTCAAACTTTAATCGTGTCTTTGGAGTGGCAAGTTGGATAAAGAAATCTATCTAAACACGCATATTGTTTAAAGGAATGTATGATTTTGTGTCAATCAAATGTGACTGAAGGTGCGTCACACAGGCAGGAACCCGTTCTTCATCTGTGAAGCAAGGAGCACGGCGTTGTTCCGCTTCTGTTCCGCTCCTAAGTGTTTGTTTCAAACATCTGCATGTTCATATTGTTCTGTGAAGTGACCAGAGAGCATGTGTAGAGTTTGGTGGTGAGTCCTGTCTAGGCCTTATGACTCTTCATCCAGCGTAGCTCGGATGTGGACAGCATGCCCTCTTTTATTCTGTACATTTTCTCTTTTTATGTGCAATGTTTTAAAATCTCTTGATTACATATAGGACATGCCTTTCAGTGTACAGTAGATGTTGTATACATGCTCCAGTCCACATGGTTTATTTAACAGTAGGAAAATCCAATGAAGATCCACATGATGACATATTTTTGGTGATTTTCTTTTTTTTTTTTTTTTGTATTCTGCTTACTGTTTAAAGGAATCTTTGTATATTCTTGTTAAATGTGAAAAGGCCACTTTAGTCTTTGAGTATGGGAGGGCCTCCTTTTGTGACTGTCTGCAGTGTTTTGTATATATATTAATATATAAATGTACAGTATATACACTCATACTTTGTTGGATATTCTTTATACAGTAGACTACTTGGTTTCAACCTGCTTTCTCACAGATATTGTATTTTGTGTCTTTGATACCGTATTTTAACAGTAGTTTGGAGAACCTGTCCACAGATGCTTCAGATAATTCTAGACTGTATTAAGTGTTTTAACTGGATCATATTCCATAGTTGGCAGTGAGAAAACCTAGCAACACCTCGTTATATTGAAGAGTTTATGGTTGTTTCCAATCTTTGCTATTGTTCTGGCTTTGCAGTCCTGTTGTTCTTGCAAAAAAGAGCTGTTTTTGTATAAGTATAATATGTAAATAAAATGACCTGAGTCCAAATAAAGAAAAAGTCTCCCTGAAGATTTCTTTATTCAAGCAGACAACTAAGTGTTGCCTTTTCTTTTTTTTTCCTGAATCACAGCAGTAAGTTGTTTTTCATCCAAGTTTGGTGCTGATAGGAAGTATATTGGGAATTTCACCAAAGACAATAAAAACATGTAATTGGAGACATTGTAATTGATACTTTTTATGGGTACTTTAAAAAATAAAAGCATGATGATTAATCTAAACTTCTTAATCATTTGAAAACATTTATTGATCTGTCAGGATCACGGTTGGCTGATGCCTATCATTGCAGGGCAACAGGGGAATTTATTGAGACCAATTAACCTAACAGTCATGTTTTATTACTATGGGAGGCCAGAGTACCCGGAAAGTATCCAAGCCTGTTTCAGCAATCAAACCCTGTGTTAACTCTGCCTTTTACACATTTCATCTGGTATTTCCAGGATCTGGTCATTCTTATGAAACACCTCTATACCAACACCCTAATTTTCAATTCCACCTAAAACTTCCTCATCAAATGGAAGTCTGGATTCCGGACAACTATAAAAATTAAGTATTCAGTATCATTTCAGCTTATTTCTAAAGAGCTTCTTTACGACAAATATTACTAAATAAAGTTGGATTTCTACAAATAATAGCTCAATCCAAACACAAGAACAGAGTCTACTACATTTATTCCAATTCCATTTCAGTTTAGTTTGGTTTGTTATTAAAAAAACCTTTTTGAAAGATTTTTTTGGGGTGTTGGTAGTCTTTATTTGAAAGTAGACTGACCAGAACCTGGGTAGACATACTGCAAAGCTCATTGACCTGAAACCTAAACGGTCACGTCCAGTACAAGCGTTGCACAATGTACCCCTGCACCACAAGCACTCCTGTTGACATTTTTAGCCGTGTCAGTGGTTCTCAGTCTTATTCCTCAAGACCATCAAGCGATGTAGCAGCTTAATTACCCATTTCTTGAAGTCAGGTGAGTAGTAACAGGGAAACACCTACATCTTTTAGGGTTTTGATTCTTAATCTTTGAGATAAAGAAACCCTTTTGAATAAGTAAGTGAAAGCATAGAGTGATTTACTTTGCAGCAACTACAGAAAGAAAAATTCCCCTTTGATCAGAAGAAACCTCCATTCAACTGAGACATGTTGATTATCAATTATTTTAATCCTAAATCTGCCAGGTGTATAAGGGCTTACAAAAAACTAATTTGTTCTCTCTACCAGGGCTTCAAGAACAAACTTCTTTCTGGCTACACATGTCAAACCTGCCAAGAACTCAAGTAGAGAATATTTTTCAAGTCTTCATAGTTCAGTTCATCTAAGCAGAGAAGATTTGTCCAAATATTCTCAAAAAGGACCAAGAGCCCTAAAATGTTACCAGATCTATCCCTGCGATCACAGGATGCAACAGAATCCGTTCCTGGTTATACGGAACTCATGCCTGTTGACCAACAAACCAAGACACAAGAAGAACCTTTGGACTCTGCTATAGGATGTGTGGTAAAGAGTGTATTCCCCACCCCAGTAGGGATGGTAAATATTTAGTCAGATAATATTTAGACTGTCATATACCCAACAAAAATATAAACGCAACACTTTTGTTTATGCTCCCAATTTCCATGAGATGGATTCAAAGATCTAAAATTCATTCCAGATAAAGAATATTACAATTTCTTTCAAATGTTGTCCACAAGTCTGTCAAAATGTTTGACAATGAGCACTTCTGCTTTGCTGAAATAATCCATCCCACCTCACAGGTGTGCCACATCAATATGCTGATCTGACATCATGATTAGTGCACAGGTGGACCTTATACTGTTAAAAAGCTGAAGATGGGTCGTCATTGGGTCTTTCAGCAGGATAATGATCCTAAACGTGGCAGAATCTACACAAAAATGGTTCAGCAGTCCCAAAATCAAGGTCCTCCCATTATTATCTCAGTCCCCAGACCTCAACCCAAACGAAAACCTTTGGGATGAGCTAAAGAGGAGAGGACCCTGGACACTGGATGATGTAGAAAGATTGTGCAAAGAAGAACGGTCAAAGATCCCTCTCTGTGTTCTCCAATCCTGTGAAATGTTATAGGAGGAGATTAAGTGCTGTGTTGTTGGCAAAAGGGGGCTGTAAAAAGTATTAACATCAGGGGTGCCAATAACTGTGGGACACATTATTTCATTTTTTATTTTTTAAATGTGTGATTTTATTTTTTACCACCAAAGTAATTTACTTAAATGAAAGGTTTGATTTTTCTCTTTTTGCATTTGGGTTCTTTGTTGTTTAAAAGAAAAGGAGAATTTTTTAAAGTCCTCAGTTACATCTTAAACAGGGGTGCCAATAATTGCAGAAGGCACTGTATATGGAATAAATTCCCCACCGTTTTCTTTCAAAATATAAGAGCTTATAAACAAAAATAATTCAGTTACAAGTCAAACATATTTCAGTCAAAACATTTGATTTAACTTGTAAAACTCAACAAAACAAAGGTTCTATGTACAACAATAAACACATACAATGTTAGAAAATCATCAAAAGACATTAACTGAAGAATCTGTCACTAAATGTGCCTGACCTGTAAACCTCTGTTTTATGGAAGGCTTAAGTTTTCTCCAGCATTAGAGTTTGCAGCTTAGCATGCCCGCCCAGCACTGTAGAAAGAGAGTTACAACCCTCCCATTGACTTCTATAGAAAGGATGGAATGTGGACGTCAAAAGTTCCAAACAGTGATAGTTCCTGCATTGACTGCAATCAATTCTCCATGTTTTGGAGTCATTTTCTCCAATAGGTTCATGAAATTACAATATTTATTACAATATTTCTTGGTACAATATTTCTTGGCAGCCGTTCAAACTTACTGACAGCAATCAGAACTATTGAGGTTTACATGAACCACTTGACAGAGTGGGGGCGTGTTCAAAGTCTGTTCTAACTCTCTCTTTTTACGGTGCTGGGCAGGCCCACAACAAGGTTTTTTTTCCAGCTAGGTACATTCAAGGGAATCTCTTTCTTTCTTCTTAGGGCTCCCACCTCTAGTCAGCATCTGAAAGTTCTGAACCTCACAGACAAATGTTGTAAATAGCCTGTTTTGCAGAATGTTGTTTCTAAATGTCAACCACCAGATCCCCTTAGCCTTGGTCCTTCTGGAGAGCTAGAACTTGTGCCTGATCTTTCTAGGCTGCTATGTCTTCCAATGTGAACCCCAGGATAGCTTCACGGAAAGAGGAGGAGAAAGGTCTAAGACAGTTACTTTGTCCCCCAGGGACTGTGATGGGCAAAGGGGCACCTCTGTAGGAATGTCTTGTGATACTATCTTTGGGGGAGGTGTAGAGCAAAGTCAGCTGCAGAGCAAAAGTTTCATCTTCCTCATTGGTTCCCAATGTCCAAAATTATTATCATGTTTTATGGCACAAGACTTGTAAGCATCAATCTGTCAGTTAAAGTAAACATTTGTGAATGTGAGAAAAGAGAGAAAAAAACCCCACCCCAGATTCTTCTGTACCATGCTCACTGCATAGACGAGTGAAGATCTGTCAAGCAGACAAGATTTCCGCAGCTCATCTCTCTCTCAAATTACAGCAGGGACATCATAACGGGCCCATTGCACCCACAACACATTACAGTAGGTGCATTGCAGCTCCAGCTCATCATGTCAGGTGAAATATGGCAGGTGTATGCCTACAGCCCATCTCTGCAGTTGTAACACAGGGCATCACCCTTGGCCATCTTATAGGTTATCAAGTATGTAAAGTTCAATGCCTGTCATTGCAATTTCATGACATTAAAGTATTTATTCTTGTTAGAATACTTAAGGCTTCTATTGTACATCATTTCTATTAACATGGCACAGACACGGGGTACATTTCTGAGAATGTGAGTGGCAAACTGCTCCCTTCCTTCCTCTAGTTCCCCATGAGTTCCTCCATGTACCATGCTTTGTGGTCTAACCATAAATATACATAGCAAAGCTAGATGTCTCACCCACGCTGCTGACCAATGGAGTCGAATGTCCGTACTGGTGGTCATCTTTCCACAGTCAGCTTGTTCACTTATACAATAGTCTGTAATATTGCATGTTTCTTAAAAATATCCCAAACTTGCTCAATTTTCAACCGATTTTCGAACGGTTTGGTTTGTTATAAACATCAAAGGTGTAGTTACGACACTACATAATTGCTAATAATTATAACCATAGGGCTTTCATTTAAAAATACCAAACACACACAAGAAATTAGGGTTAAATCAAATCAGCTACTAAAACTCAGTGTTAAAAATGGCAAGATTACATGTATAATAAATATTATATTTACAAAATATTATAGATAATGTATAAGAACAGCATATTTCTCCTCATTAATTGAGGAGAATAAGAAAATTCCTAGATTTCTTTTTAATACAGTGGCCAAACTTACCTAGAGCCATAGCTCTGTTGAATCATCCATTCCCCCTGCTCTTAGCAGTAATGATTTTGAGGGATTCTTTATAAATAAGACTGATTCTATTAAAAATAAAATCATTGGTACTCCTCCAAATATGATTGGTTTATCTGCAGAATGTGATGCTGCATCTGAGGTAACTATAGAACCTGAACTGAATTTTGACTGTTTTGATCCAGTTGAACTTCAGAGTTCGCAAAGCTATTATCTTCATCCAAGCCTTCAACTTGTATGTTAGATCCAGTTCCAACAAAGTTATTTAAGGAAGTATTCCCTCTGATT